>CAMZMU010000042.1:76297838-76466667 GCA_947311845.1 Poa pratensis | reverse complement strand
TTTTCGAATCGGGAAAAAATCATCGTTACAAAATAACATACCCGTGCGTTCGTTGAGGATGGCGGGGAACTGCATCTTGACGTAGGTGCAGGTGCAGATCACGAGCAGCACCACGATGAGGAAGGAGTTGAAGTTGAACAGCGCCGACTGGAAACCGCGCAAGAACGGGGATTAGGTCTCCAGATCCGATCGAAGCGAGGGGAAAGCAGGCGATTTTGAGACGACGGGTGGAAAGGGAACGAGTTCTTACCATGCGGCGCCGGCCTCCTCTGCCCTGCCGGTTGATCGGCCGTCTCTTGATCTCTTCTCCCCCGACGACGAACATGAATCAGAGCTGCGGGAAGGGAAAGGACCGATGGAGCTCTGAAAGTCGATTCGGTAAATCTTCGATCTACGGGCTCGCCGCGTGTGTACACAATCACTGCTAGGGCCCGGGTGCGTGTGGGTGTAGACGTGTAGCAGACTCTAATCAGCCCTTCAAAAAAAAAAAAAAAAAAAAAAAAAAGACTCTAATCAGGACTCGCACGTTAAGGCAGGACTCCGACTCGGGAGGGATAGGATTTCGGAAAAAGTACAAAACTTAAATATCAGAAATTAACGCTCTAAATTTTTGAATCCTGATCTATTTTAAACCTTAATCCCATTTGACTTGGATTTCGCTGCCGGTTGCTGACTTAGACTAGCACATTACCCCGGTCTGGTTTGTTACCTTCCCGCCGCACCAAATATAGCTAGGGTCAAAAATAGTCCGGGATCTAGAAGTTCGGATAGCTTTCGTGATTGAGGGTTCAGGGTTTGATTTAGATTTCATCTATAAATCCACGGTTATAAAGTCAAGGTTATTTTGGACTTTTAGTTTAAGGTTATTTTTTGTCTTTTTCCTAGGGTTTCATTTAGCCGAATATGTGTGTGCCCAACAAGCCGTTCATTTTCCAATGTTATCAACTTTTATTTAGTTTCTGGTTTTTCGTTCTTGTGGTAGCTTTATTATTTTACTCCCTCCGCTTCACATTATAACATATTGAATATTTAAAGTGGACTATATACGAAGAAAATGAGTAAATTGATACTTTTTTAGGAGTCTATGTCTATAGACGACTGCGAGATTTCTTAAATCTCAATCACATATGTAATGTAAAAAATGCAATTGTTTTAGGTGCACTTAACTACAGTGGCAATTTTCTCTCTATTGGGCCATGTCCCTCCACATGGAGGTGTGTTTCACTTGTTAGCCCAACACTAGCATAGAAAGTGCAACACGTTTCAAACCGTTGATCGAGGTTTGCATCCAACGTATGAGCTGCCTCGAACAGAGGTAAGAGAACCACAAGAGCACCGTACCACAACCTAATGAGAAGAGAGGAAAAAGAAGGAAGGTGATTTCTATCAGGATTTGGTAAATCTGACCGTCTAACCTTCAAGGCGTGATTGGAGGTCAAAAATGCTTGGATCGACTCGGTGAGCTCGTTCCTTACTTTGAGTACTTCGATCTGAATAGCTGGTTTGAGGATTGGGTCAGGGAATATAAAATTTGAGAGAGATTTCGTCAATTAAATAAGCTGCGGTTTCCGCACGGACAGTTTTGGTAGAGGAACATCATTGGTAGGCAAACAGTGTCCGATGGGCTCATCTTTGGTGGTATGTTGGGAACTCATATGTCTGCTTGTCTACCAAGTTTCGTGCTATTTGGATATGCGGTTTAATAGCAGTTTGCTGATTACCGAAGAGGACAGAATTTGTGATACTCTGTTTTGCTGAAATCTTGCCTCTTGTGGTTGTTGTTGTTGTTGCCGGTGGGCAACGAGTTAGTGTGTGTTTTAATATCCAGAGTTCTGGAAAAGACTCTTTCTTATAGTGAAGCTTGCGTGGACCGGTTGGTCCAGATCCGTGGTTTTTTCCTCCTCACGTTGGAGAGGTTTTCCACGTAAATCCTCGTGTCACCTTTGCATGTGATTGTGTTTATTATTGTGCTGCATATTGTTGTTGCTTGAACATATCCTCGAAGTTCATTGCAGGATGGGAGGTTCTTGGAGTTGTGTATCTTCTCCCCGTACCCTTATCTCCTTAACACTCTCGTGACTAAGATTGATATGGTTTCCGCTCTTTTTGCGAGGAATGACCCTATCAGCTCTTCTAGTCGCGGGTATCGGCCTAGGTGTTAAACACTTGTTGTCTCTTCTTGTGGATGATGTTTATTTTGTCGTTCGGCCACTAACGAGGGAGATTTGCTATGCAGGAGATTTACATCTCTTGGGGATGCTTCTGACTTACGCGCCAACTTAGCGGGGAAGTACCTAGTGTTCCCGTTATCTCTACTATGCTAGAGAAATAACATTTGCAACCTTTCATGGATAAGTTTACTCTACGGTTACCTGCATTGAAAGGGTTCCTTCTGGAGGACAGGGGCATCTCATCCTTGCGAAGATGGTTTTTACTTCCATGTCCATTCATCTTATCATGGCTATGGATTTTCCAAAGTGAGTTATCAATGCCTTTGAGAAGTATTGTCATGGTGTGCTAAGGAATCGGCCAAGGCGGTGTGTGTCGGCTGGTTTGGCCACAAGTGTGCCTCCCTACCAATCTCGGTGGTCCTGGAATTTAGAATCTACTCCCTCCGTTCTAAAATACTTGTCTTCCATTTGTCCAAATTCAGATGTACCTAGACATGTTTTTGTGTATAGGTACATCCAAATTTGGACAAATAGAAGACGAGTATTTTGGAACGGAGGGAGTACATGATGAACACTGCCTTGCATATGAAGTGGCTTTGGTGAGTCGCTCGGCGGTGGATAAGCCTTGGATCTATCTTCAACGGGCTTGTTATGATAATTGTAAAGCTATATTTGAAGCTTAAATCAAGGTTGCAATTGGAAATGGCAAGAATTGCCTTTATTAGAAATTGCCTTTACTAGAGCGACCAGTGGTTTAATTATAGTTGTGTGCGTGATATTGCCCCCATATCTTTTGGAATTTTCTAGTGTATCAGGCTCATACTGTTTTGTTGGGAAAACTTGGCTGAAACCAATTAACATTTAATGGAGATTAGCACACTCTTAATGTGGACTGAAAATACGCAGCGTAATAAATGTAAACTTCAGCACCACTGATGTACTAAACTCACGGATCGTTGCTCGTGTCGGATGGAAACATGTGTCAAACATATATGGAGCAAACATGACACTTCTGGCTCGCACTCAGGGGTAGACAGTGTCTGTCCTTAGAAGAGAAGCTCGCACCAAACCAAACAGACAGTGTCTATGGTATGTAGAGAACTCTCGGAACAGCATAACAACAGCAGAAATCAACACACAGGGACACCAATCCTTTCTACGTGGAAAACCTCTCAAGGTGAGAGGAAAAACCACGGGCCGAAGCCACCCAAATCTCTTCCACTATTATCAGAGCGGGATACAACTGGTTCTTCCCTAGAGAGCACTAGGGGATCTCTTACAACATGATTTGGGGCACAAGATGTAGGGATTGGAACAATCTCACCAAAGATGGTGGAATCACAGCTTGAAGGAGATAAGGTAGTGGATATGAACGTCGCAACCTTGTGGGTAGGGCCCTGCGCTTGATCTAAGCTTCTTCTTTCAACTTCTTCCTCTTCCCTTCTCTCTTGGTTTTCTTCTCCAATAGAGCCTAGGCTGATTTTCGTCACCCCTCCTTGTGGAGGCTGGTTGGGAGGTTAACATCCCACATCCATCATGTGCAATGTCCAAAATGACCCTTGTTATAATCCTAATGGGTGTTGGGCTTCTGCACCTGTTTGGGCCGCTTGAAAGGCTTCATTGGCCATCTCCTCACAGCCCACATGAGGAGGATACCCAACATGTTCCCCAAGCGATCTCTGATCCGGTGTTCCTTTGCTAGGGCGATTTGGTTCAAAGTGATGTTCAATCACGTTGCCGGGCATTGGTCTACAAAGAGGCGAGAAAGATGAGGTCTCATGTTGATTGACCTACGATCGATCTGAATCGAGCACAATAACACGGTGTTTAACCGAAAATTTTGGGCCGTGCCATTGGTTCGATGGCATTACAGAGAGGTTGAAAGGTGGAAAGTCATAGGGCTTTGGGAGGAGTAGGTTTCTGTCTTGGTTCAATTTCTGAGACTCTTTTCCTTTTCTCTTGTTTTGTTTCTTTTCGGTTGGTTATGTTGTGTTTGTATTTTATGTTGTTTGTTGCTGTTCTTCTATGAATAAGGCGTGTTTTCTCACCCGTTGCTAACAAAGTTGAATCGAACTATGATAGTTTAGGTAATCCGTACATCCTCTTTCACTCGGTCCGACGGTCGACATGTTAGAATATCTTACATGTGCATTATGTGCCTTATGTTTACACATATGCTGTGGAAAAATAAACATGAGCTGGCATTGAACCAGTAGTAATGCACTAATGCTACTCTCGGTCACGCCCAAACACAAAGAAGCACATAGACTCTCTCCCTCCTTCCGTTTAACCAGTCGACCACCCCGTCTGCTCTCCACCTCCCCCTCCCCTCCCCGGCTCCCTCTGCCGCGGCGCCTGATCCGGCCAATGGACCTCGACGACGATGCGTGGCTTCTCGACGCCCTTGGCACCTCGCCCCTCTTCGCGGCCGCGTCCCCGCCGCCGTGGCCGTTCGGCGGCCAGCATTCCTCGTCGCAGATGGATACGGCGGCTACGGCCGCCACGGACGAAGCCCCGAGCACGCGCTCCGGTGAGCTTCTTCCCCATGGCCCCAGCCAGTATTTTCCTTGTTTGCATCTCTATTTTTCCGTACTGTACGGCGCGATTAGCACAAGGTTGTTCTGATCGCGACGCGCGCGCTCGTTCTGCGAAAACTTAGTCGTGCCTTGTTAATTCGGCTGATTCCAACAAGGCAAAGCATTTTTTTCGTTGACTTTGCGTGCTGTAGTCTTGGTTGGCGTTCGAAGTTTTCTATGCGCTTGAGATCAGATCAGTCGAATCTGTGGGTTTGGTTCTGGATTCCACTACGAGGCATCATGGGAGGCCTTTGTTTAATTTTTACACTGCCAGGTTAGCCAACTTGCCACTAAATTATGTACGGTGGGTTCTGATCGACGCCGCCTTCTTGTGGGCGCTAGGACGTGCGCTCTCTTTGCTTTCTTAACAAGTGGTACTGGTATATGAATATGATAAGCTTAGAGGAATTGCATTTCATTATCATCATTTGGTTGCTTTGCAATGAATGCCTCAAAGAGGCAATGAGCTTTTTAATTCAGCACTCTAGAAGTAATGAAGAAGTGTCACAAGAATTTCAGATCCAAACTAACCTACGACTCAAGAAACTAAATGGACAAATTTCTTTGAATCTATCTACTTATTTTGTCTTTTTATCAAGTTATAGATCGAATTTAGACAAATTTAAGGATTATTCCCTCTATATGCTGAACCATCACATTCACTAAAAGGATTGAACATTCGTGAATAATACATAATACACCGTCACCCAAAGTTCTAGTGTTCAAAATTACGACCGAAATTTTGGTGGGTACTGAAATATTATTTTATACCGAAATTGAGATAATATTCGGATCAAATGCACACTAAATTCAAATGTGTTTGAGTTTTACGAAATTTGACCAAACAAATCCGAAATAATTATTATAAACCAGACAATCCATATTTCTAGAATTTCAGTGAGTCTAAAAAGTTATCTCTTTCCGAAAAATTTCCCTTGCACAAACCATAAAGTTAAATCTCATGGTGTCATGCA
The DNA here is from genome assembly GCA_947311845.1 of Poa pratensis. Taxonomy (NCBI): domain Eukaryota; kingdom Viridiplantae; phylum Streptophyta; class Magnoliopsida; order Poales; family Poaceae; genus Poa; species Poa pratensis. The sequence continues at coordinate 76,460,946 of CAMZMU010000042.1, read as the reverse complement.
AACGCAACATAACTATCCAACATTAGCAACATGTGTCTTTTTTTGCAATGAATATGACAAGTGTGTAATATATATTTGCGATGAATATGAGCAATGCGTAGAGCTAGTTTTTTGGGTGTCTATCATGAACTTATACATACTCTCTATCCTTCAAACTTGGCCATTGAACCCATCACCCTTTGATCTAAGGGTCCTTGGGAATCTCCAGTGTATCCCAAAGCCTTTCTTATATCGTCATGAGTCCATAGGATCAAACCACACTCAAACTCATGACACACTCTTAAGAATGAAGGTTACCTCTCCCTTGCCCCTTGAGGGTACACATAACTAATTTGTAAAAAGTTCAACAAGTCTTACATAACGGTCACATGGAGCATTTGATCTATCAGGAATGAATTCGTCTTCAAGAACATAAGACCCAGATTGTATAGGTGTTGTAAAAGGGAAAGGAGGACTTGGCTCTTGTTAAACATAGAATCAAGAGAAGGTCGTAATTTGACTTTCATAACTGGGTAGAGTCCTTCATGTAACCACAATCTTGTACCCTTTAATATTATAGTGCATGAAAAAATTCAGTTGGATGTCTTGTTACTGTTACCCCTAAAATGAATTTTACGAAGCTCTGTTGTGTTCTCTTGTGTAGGGAAATCTGATAAAGGCAGTACAAAAGTAGAGAACATCAGTGGTAAATTCCAGGTTCACGTTTCCCTGGATGATGATTATTCAGATAGATCTTACTTCTTGAAGGAAAGGCTTACACTAGCTCTCAGGTATTTCAAGGAGTCCACCGATCAGCATCTGTTGGTTCAAGTTTGGGCGCCCACTAAGAACGGAGATCGTTACATGCTGACTACTTCAGGACAACCTTTTGTGCTTGACCAACAGAGTGTCGGACTTCTTCAGTACAGGGCTGTGTCAATAGGATTTGTGTTCCCTGTAGATGGGGATAATGTCAATGAGCTGGGGCTACCAGGACGGGTATACAGGCAGCGAATACCTGAGTGGACACCCAATGTGCAGTACTATAGCAGTACTGAGTATCGGAGGCTTAACCATGCCATAAATTACAATGTTCATGGTACTCTTGCCTTGCCTGTATTCGATCCCTCTGTGCAGTCATGCATTGCTGTTGTTGAACTATAATGACATCTAAGAAGGTCGACTACGCAAGTGAGGTTGATAAAGTCTGCAAAGCTCTTGAGGTGGGATCACTTTAGCCTTGTACAAACTTATGTCTATACATATTTAGGACATCATAGATGTTAAAAATGCTACCTCCAATGAAGGCCGGACTGTGGCATATTGTTTCCATAAATATCTTTTGTGTTACGTTGTGGCTAAAAAACATTATCCTATCTCCAGGCAGTAAATCTTAAAAGCACCAGAAATCTTGGAACATCCATACGTCCAGGTAATCATTAAGTAACTGCCGTTTCAATGATATATTCCCGTATTTTATGATGAGAGTATTTATTTTCTGCTTTGTTCACTGTTCAGATATGTGATAAAGGCCGTCAAACTGCTCTGGTAGAAATAATGGAAATCTTGACTGTAGTCTGAAGAGTTCAAACTGCCCTTAGGTCAAACTTGGGTGCCTTGCAAACATCAGAGTTTACTGTCACAGGGGGGGGTGTGAAGAAGAGTTGCTTGAGCTTTGATGGAAGTTGCATGGAGGAGGTATGCATCTCAACCAGTGATGTTGCCTTTCACGTTGTTGATCCTTGCATGTGGGGCTTCAGAGATGCATGTGTAGCTCACCACCTAAGGAAGGCGCAAGGAGTTCCTGGGAAGGCATTCGACTCACGCAGACCGTGTTTTTCCAAAGATGTCAGTAGATTCCCTAAGACAGACTATCCTCTTGTACACTATGCTCGCATGTTTGGATTAGCTGGCTGTTTCTCAATATGCTTGCAGAGTGCTTATACTGGAGGTGATGATTATATATTGGAGTTTTTCCTGCCACCTGATTGTAGAGAAGATAAGGAACAGAAGGCTCTTATGGTGTCCATCATAGTTCTGTTGAGACGGCATCTTCGTAGTTTACAGGTAGCCAGTGATGAAGGCTCGCATGAAGCTTATCTACAAGTTGATGCTGTTACTGTAGTTCATAACAAAGAAAGTAAGGATTCACATGTGCACGACTTAGACTTTGGAGATAGAATTCATGCATTACTTGATAGTGATATGCACGGACGAATCGATGAGACCGATAACAGAAATGATGAAGCTTCAACAGTGTCTAATAAACATTTGTTATCTGGTAATTACACTAAATTCAATGTCAGCCCAGAACCTAGTGGCGCTGGTACTTGTGATTCTTCATTGCTCTACAAAGACAAGAAAAATCCAGAACGAAGAAGAGGCAAACCAGAAAAGACAATCAGTTTAGAGGTTATTCAACAGTATTTTTCTGGAAGCTTGAAAAGTGCAGCAAAAAATCTTGGAGGTACTCATAATTTTAAGTTCTGTACTGCATGACATATTGATCACTGTTGAACGTGTACTGTAACTGAAATCTGTAGTGATCACTAGGTGTTCTATTCCATGCCAGTGCTGAAGATCATACATTTTAAAGTTGCAGTCCTGTTTTTTAGGAATCATTAGATTAGAACATCAAGTGTAGGCATATCATTGTTCCCCTGCATGTGCTCTGATACTACTGCTATTCTGAAAGTCCCAATTTGGAGGTTGAGCTAGCCTTTAGTTATATTATACTATGTTCTTTGGGTATTACTTATATGTTAGATAGGTTGGATTATAACACACAAGTGTTTGTAATCTTAAAATGCGCTCAGTGGATTTAGTTGCATATCATAACGTTGCAGAGTAGCCACCATTTATTTTCGTGACTCCTATTTTCGTCTGGTTCATGATTAACCTAACTGACGGAGCTTATCATGTATAGCGGTATACCATGACAGTAACAACCAAGAATATGCCTAACTGAATTATATTTCCTTTTTTTACAGTGTGTCCTACAACTTTGAAGCGCATCTGCAGGCAACATGGGATTTCCAACTGGCCATCGCGACAAATTGGCAAGGTTAACCGGTCGATTTCAAAATTACAGAAGGTAATTGAGGCTGCTCAAGGGTCAGAGAGTGCTTTTGACGTCATATCAGTCACACCTCCTCGTCATGTTCCTGTATATCTTCTGGATATAGAAAAGGCAATGGAAAATAAAACTGCACAACTGTACAAACATTTCGGTGAACAAAACAGAGGTTCATTCTCCCAGATTTGCTACAAAATGGTTGCAATCTAAGCGTACTCATGTCATCGCAGACCTTTCTAGCTAACAATGACACCCAGATTGAAGAACATAAATCAACCAACTCGAGAAGCTCATCTGGTCAACATAGCACGCAATCGCAGACTTCAGAAGGATCCTTACGTGGAAGTCTGGGGAACAGAGCATCAGTTTGCAAGACATTCGTAGAGCCACTGCAGAACTTGTGCAATTCAGAAGGCGTCACAGAAGCACCATTTGAAGAGCAAGACCTGCTGCTTTCTAGGATGCTCACTGAAGATTCTGTGAGACCAACTGTCATCCCCCAGGTAGACCGGTGTTCGCACGAGTAACAGGAACCCTGACAGTGAAGGTGTGTTACAAGGAAGATATTCTAAGGTTCCGCTTCCCGTGTTCCGGCAATCTTAGCACCTTGAGAGATGAGGTGGCCAAAAGGATAGGGATTGATGTTGGCAATTTCGACATCAAATATCTGGATGATGATCACGAGTGGGTTAATCTGACATGCGAGGCGATTTAGAAGAGTGCATGGAGATCTACCAGTTATCAGGTAACAGTGTTATGAGACTAATGGTCACAGACATAGCGGTCATCCTCGGGAGTTCTTGTGGAAGCACCGCTTGACTGCAGGTGAGTAGGTTCAGATATATTTAGCTGCTTCGTTGTTTGGCTAGAGTGTTCTTTTTTCTTTTGTAGACATTTTATGTAATGGCCAGCGGTGCTGCCACTCAAATTTGTTAGTACGTGGTTGTCGATATCAAATATTTTGATGTTTTGTGGGGATGATATATTTTAGGAGTGTCTAGTGGTCAGTCGACTGATTTTGATTTCGTCGTCAGTCGAATTTTATGTCCATACGTATGTCGACACGTCACCGCTCCCAACCCAGCTGCTCCGTGCGGGAAAAAACGCTGAAACGAAAAAGGCCCACGACAGCTCTCACCTTAACGGGTTCTGGGCCCGAACCCAGCAACATCCTGCCTACACCACCAGCCCAACTTAAACTATACACGAGAGACAGAGACTACAAATTGAAACTAGAGTAAGAGAGTGTGAAATAAACTGAGTCTTTGAAAAAGAGAGAGACGACGTGTTCGCAAACAACACTGAGACACTGAAACAAAACTGAGAAAATAAATCAAGACTCGGAAACTTAATCACTGAAACGAATCACATAACTGAAAACAACACTGAGATTGAGAGAGAGAAAAAGAAAACTGAATCAATGATAGAGACAGACACTGAAAACTGAAACAAGACTGAGACACTGAAACTAAACTGAGAAAATAAATCAAGACTGAGAAACAGAATCAATGAAACGAATCACATAAATGAAAACAACACTGAGATTGAGAGAGAGAAAATGAAAATGAATCAATGATAGAGAGAGCCACTGAAAAACTGAAACAAGACAGAGACACCGAATCACTCAAATCAAGAATGAGATACTCATTCACTGAAAAAGAATCATATAACTGAAAACAACACCAAGATTGAGAGAGAGACTGAAAAATGATGAGAGAAAGAGAGAGAGAGTTTTGAGATAACTGAATATGATTACAGCATGGTACACAATGCAGATCAGGGAAAAAACATCTCACTGAAGGTATGCATTGCACATTATACTAACTATTCGCTACTGATAGATCAAGCATTTTAGAAAAAAATATGCACTAGTGATGATGGTCAATCATCTAATGATAATTGATGCTACTACTACTGATGATTTGATGCAAGCATTGCAATTAGAAAAAGGGAGACAACCTAGTGAGCATCTGCACACTACAGAAACTGAATAAAACAGCCTATCATCTCAACACTGATATATACAACACCGATAATCATGCAAAATAAACGACCAGATAAAAAAACCTATGAAAAGAGACTAAACTGAATATAATCATGAATATGAAAAGATAGAGACATCTCTGAAATAATAAAATACTGATACACCACAATCATGTGTGTTCAGGGACAGAGACAATAGATAAGTTATAGGAAGCACTATTCATTAAGTGTACACACTTCTCCTTAGTTTTGGAACACACATTTCAAACGACTAAAATACATTTCCAACAAATATTTCTATCGACCCGTAACAAAAGCCACAAACATTCCGAGGCAAAGCTGAACATTCACAGACCAACTTCTGTTATTGACTAAAATTGCCAACCAAAGGGCAAAAAAACAAAAATGTCAACATCCTCACATGGGCATGCAGCGCTCTAGACAAAAGAAACTCCTCTCGAGAAATCACAAAACTTCGTTGCACCTTGGCTGTGACAGTATCATATCAACGCTGCGAAAAGAAAAAAAAATCAGAGACAAAAAGTCAGACTACACACACACAAAAGTCTGCATGAACTTCATCAAAAGTAGGATTTGAAAACCAAATATAGCTGCACCTCTGCATAAAAATCAGTAACCCAACTCAGATCGGCTGTGTTCTTCCTGTAGAAATGGAGCTTCGCCCCCGGAATCTGGAACAATAGAGAAGAAAAGGGATCCCCACTACAGACGCAGCAATCCTCCCTCACACAGGTAAAACTGTCAGAACTCGCATCAGTATGGCTTGGTATGGAGTACTCTTCGCTATGCCCAGCATTAAAATTGTCAACCCCATAATCAGACCTGTTGGGGTGTGATCTACATAGCACAAAAAATAATTCAGATAAAATGAAAACCACACATACAGTCCAAAAAAGCAACAAAAGGTATATTCAGTGCTGCCAAAAAGGATTTACACTAAAGAAAATCCTTTACCAAGCACATAATGTCGGTTCAAAAAAAAATATAGCAACAGGACGTGAGTATAAATACTCTGAATTAAAACAACAAATACTAATATTCAAATGCTGGTACAAAATCACCAGAAGTGTCAACACAAGGATGCTACTATACACCTCAACAAATAGAACAGACAAAATGTAACAAAACAAGGCGCATATATTCTGAATTCGAGCTACCAATATACTACTCAGGCTCCCTACAACTAAACAATCAACGGAAAAACCCTTTTGGTGATGAGATGAACAGAAAATGCACCACCCCCCAGCCTCTCCAAAAACTACATCGTACCATACAGTCCAACGAGAATGAATGATGGATTGATGCTAAGCTAACACACATGATGGAGTCCATCCCAGCACCTGAAAATCAACACACACGACACCCGCACCACCCCCACCCCTGAACCCTGACCATGTGCAAATCAACAGCACCTAAACAGCGGGACACGGCAGATCCGGTCCGATTCAGACACGAAAGAGGAAATCCTACAAAAAGTGACCATGCTCAACAAGTAAGGAAGACGGCGAAACTGACTGAGTTGAGAACAAATAGAGCCGCTGCAGACCTCAACTAACCCTAAAAATGACAAGAACTCTACTCCAAAACACGCCGCCGACAAAGTCAACTTCGGCCACTAAGCGAGATACAACAAGCGACAGATGCGAGAAAGCACGCACAATTGCGGGCAGATAAGAGATGACGAACTCAATCACCTGAACCGCCTCTGCACTCCTACGTCGTCGCGGATCTCCGCCCTGTTCCGCCCTCTCTCTCTCTCTTCTCCCACCGGGCCGCACACTGGATATCCAGAGTTCCAGACAAAAAAGCAAACGGGCCGGAAAAAAGGCCGAATCCAAACCCGGTAACAGAAGTACTACTACCCGCGAACCAAACCAACACGCGGACACACAGCTGGACAGAGGGGCACCAATCTTGATGCGAAAACGGGTGGACAGAGATGCGACTGACGCTGAAAATGGATAGAGCAAAAACCTATATTTTTAGTAGAAAACATGCATCGGCATGAATACTGAAATTTGTTGGCCAAGAGACTGGGTGCCTCACGCTTCTTCTGTTTGAAAAAAGCGCTGAGGGGAGGCCTTTCATTTTCTGGTTCAAAAAAAAGGGGAATGTTGTCGACGAAATTACTTGAATGAGTGAATGGCCATGCTCTAGGCTGTTTAGTTTGCCAACCTTCAGTTTGGGCCTGTGACCCTGTGTGGTCTCCAGTAATTTAAATTAAAAATATAATACGTTTTCAAAGGGAAAAAGGGACACCTAACTTCTTTTTTTTGCCAAAAGTAAACCAGTAGGTTCTCCTCAGTAGTCGGTCCATTTCCTAGTTCCAAGATTTTTTCTCATGAGATGCAACAACTTTGATGGGCAACAAGGACTGTAGTACATATCATCATCAAGTCCACAAGAAACAGTACACGTCGGACAATTTTCTCGCATTTCCGAACTATCATGGTGCCAAGTTTAGTTATATTTGCTTAGTTGCTTACCAACAAACCAGCTAACCCACATATGCGCATATCGTTAGTCCTACTCTTCCACGTAGCTGAACAACCAAAACTACTCCACGAAACCTGACTACTCCTACTTATTTAACGGCATCAAGGCACCGAAGTGTCTGAGATATCTTGTGAATCCTCTCCCTAGGGACAATACAAACCTTGCCCATTAGGCTCCAGACGCCATCATGGCCAAGGTGCACCGGCTCATCTCCGTCGTGCTCAGGCTCGCCGCTGCCGGCGCAGCGGCTGCTGCAGCGATAATCATGGTGACCAGCCATGAGACGACCAGCTTGTTCGGCTTGGAATTTGAGGCCAAGTTCTCGCACATCCCATCGTTTATGTAAGACCGTACTCCATATACACGCAACTACGAGCCTACGAGGCTACGAGATCGATGTTCATAGCTTAACTGCGTGTAATTTCGCAGCTTCTTCGTGGTGGCATTCGCCGTGGCGTGCGCCTACAGCCTGCTCGTCGTCCTCGTGCCGCCGGGGAGCGCCGCCGCCAGATTGGTGGTCATGACCGACGTGAAGTAACAGAGCTTAATTACCAATGCAGAAACACCGAGCTGCTAGCTAAATTGTTGAAGTCCTGACAACTAATGCTCCCTCTCCAATGCGCGTGCAGCTAATGGGGATGGTGCTGACCGGAGCCGTGGCGGCCACGGGCGCCATAGCGGAGGTCGGGAGGAACGGTAACGCACGCCGGTGGCTGCCAATCTGCGAGCAGGTGCATGGCTACTGCACCCAAGTCATGGGAGCTCTCATCGCCGGCTTCGTCGCGCTCATCCTCCACTTCCTCATCATCATGTACTCACTGCACGTTGTCGCCGATCCCATGTGCCCATGCCATTAGCTGATCTTCGCGTTCTTTGTTTGCCACCTGTTGATGGTTAATTCCAATTTTTACTAGTAGTATAATTTTGATCTGTTCCGATCGTCTTTCTTCTTCATTTTGGGAGACGATTTGAAGGGGAAGTGTACCAAGATGTTTGCCTACAAGTGTCATGTTCTCATTTTTTTAATATGAAATCTATTTTTCTCATAAAAAACAATCCGGCTGAGTAAATTTGGACAGATAAAATGAAACACGGTCATGTAAATTTGTCCAATATATTTTTTCTCTAATAGATCTCTGTAAACTTTCTAAAAATATGTTGAAGTGTATGGACCTTGTTACGGGCCGCATGGTATCTAACATATACTCCCCCTTCTAAATTAGATGACTTCCATCTGTTTAAATATGGATCTAGACATGTTACATGTATATATAGATACATTCAGATGTGGCAAATGGAATTCATCTGATATGCAATGGGAAGTACAAGTATATATATTCACTTTAAAAAATCTTTGATTTCCATCCAACAATGAGTCAAGGTAAATGTCTTACCCCATGTTTGGCCTTGAAAATATTCAAAGCTTGAAACACCTATATGTATGCTCATATGAAGAAGGGAAAAAATAACAAGCCTTGATGCCAATGCAACTCACGTGCCGGCAACGCATGATCATACGAGCCACAAATTTTGTTGCACTTTGTGTGATAAAGCTCCACCTCTTTACAATGACAATTCATCCGGTCACTCGAATAATTTGTGGGCTCAAAATTCCTTCGTTATGGATCTTCCAATATGCTCCATAGTTTGCTCGACGCCCATAAATGGATCTTGTCCAATTTCCATGCATGCCTTGCAAATCATCTTGTCCTCCTCTCCTTTGTGTATGCTCCGAACAATGGCCTATCCTTGATGTGGACACTCTCTTGGCCTTCGGTCTCTTGGCCACCCCATTGATCATGTTCTTCATGAGACAATCTCCATCCTCGTAGCAATTTGGGTCATCCGAATCGTCCCGGCATTTTACTAACAGTTCCGGTCATTGGGGAGGTTGGCCGAGGAGATGAACCGCATCGACATCCTTTTCGTCACGGGTGATTTGCCAGCTTGAGGTCCGGCCTTGAGATCGATGTAAGGCACCACCGGGACGATCGACACAGAATCACTGATTTCCGGCAAGTTGTTATGAGGTGAGGAAGAGAAGCGAACATTGACACCAGGGGTGTGTTTCGGGTAGGTACCCATATGGCGGCGACGATGTTGACATGGAGGGCGACTCCGGAAGCCTGGGCGGGCGGGATGCCGACGAGCCCGAGCTAGCCGTCATGGTTACAAACCATAACTAGGGCTGGCTCGCGAACGATCCCTACGTTGAGAAGGCATTGCGCGGCTTTGGCGACGACGATGGCCTCAGTGTCCACTACGGCGGCCTCTGTCTAAGCGGCGACGGTCATGGCTTCTTCTTTATTCTTGACCTTCCTCCGGTTGGTCCGCTTCATCGTCTCGATAGCTCTTATCTCCAGGTGAGCTCTTTATTCGGCTTCACTGGGGCCACGACACGGGCAGCCACTTCGGGCAAGGGGTTCGGTGGGTTGTCGGTCATGAATTTTCTAGGACAAGCTGGTTTGGTAGAGGAAATGGTACATTGGGATGGTGGGCCACTAGTGAGTGGGCCAGAGGAGGACAAGGAGAGGTGGGCCAGTAGGCTTAAATGGATCTAAACATACAGTAAACGACACCGATCTGTTTGCGTTGTTGCGTTGAGCCTTGTATTAACAGCTCTGGCACTAGGAGTGGTGGAGACCTTGGACTTGCGCAGGGCGCTATACAATGGTCATTAATGTTAGAGCTTGGTTTTGATAGTTGTCTTCTTCGTCAATGGAGATGGCATCGTATGCAATAAGTGATCCGTGCTTCGTTCGTCGTGAGATCTCCTTCTCGACGTCATTGGTGGCTTTGAAAGATTAAAATTGTCTAGGTATGGTTCTTCGGATCTTGCTTCGCCAATCAATCTTGGATACGCGAGGAGGGCCAGATCAATCTTGGATACGCGAGGAGGTTGGTGCTCGCATTATCTATCCCGGCTATTATGTCTTCAGCAATGGTGATTAGTTCTCTCGCTCCCTCACAAGGTCGACAAAGTAATTCGGTTATTTGTCCCTGAAATATCAGTGGTGGTGCTCTTGCCGACGTTGCTTGATTAATTAATGGCTACGTGCGTGCACAAAGACTTCACATTGCGGCTCAAAATTAAAAGGGGAGAATCTTCGTTGGTATTCACAAGTCTGTGTTTGGTGGTTTTCGGTGTTGTTCTATGCCTGCCTTCAGAAAAGTACAATATTGTGTCTTGGAGAAAGAAATGGCTTGAAAATCTCATAAATTTGCTCATTTTTTAGTATTATTTTTATAATCGGTATAATACGTTGTCGTGGGTCACTGTTTCGACTACCCCACGGTAGGGATACCTGGGTCACGCCAAGCCCATCAGCCTTATGACGAGGGCCCAAGGAAGGCCCAAGGAGGACGACGTGCGGCCCAAGATAGTCGACGCTAGGTCATGCGACCCCGCCATGCTTGTAAGCGCCATCGGCACCGTTCACCTGAGACCTAGCCTACCATATAAAGGCTAGGAGGGTCCTTCGTCTAGGGTACGCTCATAGCCGCCACACAAACCCTAGCGAGATTGCCATCTCGCCATTGTAGCCACAGCTCACCATCAATAACCAGACAAGCAGGAAGTAGGGTGTTATCCTCCGGGAGCCTGAACCTGGGTAAAACGCCTCGCTTGTCAGCCGTCGTGATCACCAGCGCTCATCTCTCTCCCCTCAATCAACCCGGGGTACACAACCCAGGGATTTGCCGAGTCCACCCTCGTCAATTGGCGCCGTCTGTGGGAAAGAACGAGCGCTGGAATCATGGTCGCACCGGCTCCATCAACTTTGAAGACCGACGTCTGCATCACCAAGGAGCCAATCTGCTTCGGCTCCTTCGAGTACACCTTCCACCCGCCGGCCCACCGCTCGGTGTACGCCGATCTGCACGTAGGTATGTGCCTCACCTTCGGTACCATGCACTACTTCGTAGACAGCTGTGGAGTACTCAGATCCACGGCGATCGCACCGCCTGCGGTGGTGGCACCCGCATCTGCCGCGGCTGCGCCAACCACGCCCCCACCTGCTGCGGAGATCGCATCTGCTGCGACTGCGGCGAGCATCTTCGACTGCTGAGAAGATCGCGTCCGCCTCGACTACTCCGACCGCCTCCGCTGCGGCAGAGATCGCGCCCAACGCGGCCGCGCACCAGCGTCTCCGGCTACCACGGAGATCGCATCTGCTACGACTACGTCGACCACCTCGTCGACCACCGCGCGGATCGAGTCTACTTCAACTACCTCGATCGCGTCGCTGGCAAGGCCAAGATCTGCATCAACTTCGACTACGTCGACCACGCCTTCGCGCGCAACGAAGGTCGCGCCGTTCTCATCCACGCCACTCGCGTCTCCATCGACTCGCAAGATCGTCAACAAGCCAATCGCGCCCACGTCGACACAGCGACATCACTCCTCACGTCCGCGGCGAAGGTCGCGAAACTCCAGGGAAGGAGCCTCGGCGGCGACTGTGGTGTCCACCACGTCGCACCCATTTTCAGCTCCGAGCACGGCTCGGACGAAGGAAGCAGCAGTGGCAGCACCGTCCCACTGCCCAGATCTACCCCGCGCAAGTCTTCATGATCGGCCAGAGGCCGCAGGGCAACGACGACGAACCCGCATACCCACTGGAGGTGGTCATGCCGGACCAGGTGACGCGACTCACCATCACCCGCGACATGGCAATCAAAGCCCTGAAGCACGTCGAGGACGGCACACCCCCCACCGGACACCCCGGAGGACCTTATGGCGGTCCAGTACCTGCTGCGGAAGGAAGGCGAACGACTCCGCGCAGAGAAGGCCGAGCTCCTCCGACGCAAGGAGGAGGCCGACGCGTCGAGCGCCAGGAGGGCCGCTTACTCGTTCACTGCCTCAACAGAGGTCTCGCAAGGAGCAAGGCGCCACAGAGCCCGCGTGCCCCTGATGACGGAGGTCGACCGCGCTAGAGTCACCCGCAACCTCGAGTCATCATACATAGAAGACGCAGACGGAATACCCGTCCCCAAGACACCCGGAGCCGCACTCATGGCAGTCGAAACATACCTGCGGCTGACGCAGCCGCCAGAGGGCGACTCGCGCGCTCTCCTCCACAAGCAGCAGATCATGTCTATCAAGGCACTCGAAGACGCACTGGTAAACAAGGCGCCGACAGAAAAAGCGCGTGAAGATCGAGATCGCCGCGACCACGAGCCTCGCAGCCCCGGCGACAAGACAACTGCGACAACCGCAGCCAGGTGAAGACCTCCGCAACGTCATCACGCAAAGGACGGTAGACCGCAGCCGCACCCAGCGCCGGTCAGCACGCCCAACTTCGACTACGACCGCAACGACGGCGACTACGAGCCGTGCGGCGCCGCATGCTTCAGCTTCAACATACGCGACACAAGAATGCCCAAGGGCTTCAAGCTCACGGCAGAAGCAGTCAAGTACGACGGGAAGCAGGACCCAAGACTCTGGCTAGAAGACTACCTCATAGCCTGCAGCTGCCAGGGCGGTACTTCGACTACGGCCATGCAGTACATCCAGCTGATGCTCACGGGCTCTGCGCGGGTGGCTCAACACTCAACCCAAGAACGCCTTCAGGACGTGGGACGAGTTCGCGGAAGCCTTCGTTAAATCCTTCCTGGGACGTACTCGAGACCGACGACGTTCGTCGAGTTACAAGCATGCAAGCAAGGACGAGACGAGCCGCTCCGGTCATACATCCAGCGTTGGACCTTGCTCCGCAACACCATGGAGACCACCTCGGAGGACCGAGTGATGGATGCCTTCATGCACGGCGTCTCCCGCCGCGACCTCCGCGAGGAGTTTGGTAGGCTCCGGCCGAAAAACATGATCGAGGTCATGAAGATAGCAAACCAGTGGGCAGACGGAGAGGACTCGGTCCGCAATAGTTCACACTACTCCCCGAAGGACGAAGCCGGACCAAGCAACTGGCGAGAAGGGCGCCACAAGAAGAAGCCGCGTTACAACGGCAACGACTCAATCGAGCTAGTAGCGGCGGGATTCCAAACCCCCCGTGAGGATGAAGCGCGCGACAGCAGTCGCCAATACAGCCACGCACAGTACAGTCGAAGCGGCGGGACCAGAGTCGCCAATACAGCCAGGGGCAGTACAACCGAAGCGGCGGCAGCAACTACCGCAGCGACGGAGGCCATAAACGCGAGTGGCAGAAACGCACGCTAAGCCCAGCGGAAGAGCTGGAACAACCCTGCAGGCACCACATGTTCAGGAACCCGGAAACGGGCAAGTGGGGATCCAACCACCTGTTGAAGGACTGTCGAAAGGCACGTAAAATATACGAAGCCATGCAGAAGATAGTCACTCCAGCACCCGCAGCGCAGCCAGCCGCGCAGCTGGCCATCCAGGCAGCGCCCGCACCCGCAGTCGCCAATCCAGCACAGGCGGCGGGAGCCTTTCTGCAGCAGCAGCAGCAGCCGCAGCAAGATGCCCCACCAGTGATCCAGGACGCATATCCAGCGGCACGCGGACAACTCAACATGATACAGAAGGGGCGCCCTCAAACAGGACCCAGAAGATCATCACTCGCCAAGTTTTCCAAGCCATCACCTGTCCACCTGCAGTACCCGACTACCTGAGAGGGTCAGAGACACCAATCACTTCTCCAGAGCAGATCACCCGCCTGCAGTACCACGACCCGGGCACGCCGCTCTGGTAGTCGAAGCTCTGATCGGAGATTACACCCTGAAAAAGGTGTTCATGGATGGAGGCAGTGGCATTAACATCATCTTTGCCGACACCCTCAGAAGGATAAACAGACCAACGACGGACTTGGCGGCATCAGAGACCACCTTCCATGGCATAGTACCAGGGCAAGCAGTCACGCCCATGGGAACGATCACACTCGACGTCATCTTCGGCACACCCGAAAACTTCAAGAGGGAGTCGATCGACTTCGAGGTAGTCGACTGGAAGTCGCAGTACCACGCGATACTCGGGCGCCCAACCTTCGCCAGATTCATGGCGATACCTCACTACGCCTACCTCATGCTCAAGATGCCTGGACCCAAGGGCGTCATCACGGTGCACGGCGACTTCGACCGCTCCAACAGCTGCGACCGCGAGTTCAGCAAGATCTCTGAGTTCTTCGGAGTCGAAGAGCACTTCGAGGCAATGGCAGTCGACAACGACAAGACCATCTTCCCAGCCCGCAAGAAACCAGCCAAGGACGCTGCCTTCAACGCGGCTGACGACACAACGACCCATCAGGTCCATCCGACTGACGCCAGCAAGACGGTCAAAGTATCGTCGAGTCTGACTCCCGCATAGGAAGGCGCGCTCGTCGAGTTTCTACGTGAGAACTGGAGAATCTTCGCATGGCAACCCTCTGACATGCCAGGAATACCCAGGAACCTCGCCGAGCACTCCTTAAAGTCCACAAGGACGCCAGACCCGTCAAACAGGCCATGCGACGCTTTTCCGGGCCCAAGCGAGACGAAATCAGCAGAGAAATCGATCGACTGCTGAATGCCAAGTTCATCGAGAGATCAAAGACTCGGACTGGGTCGCCAACCCAGTCCTGGTGGAGAAGAAGAAGACGAAGAAACTCCGCATGTGCGTCGACTTCACCGCCCTCAACAAATGCTGCCCCAAGGACCATTTCCCGCTCCCGCGGATAGATCAGATCATCGACTCGACTGCAGGCTGCGAACGCCTGTCCTTCCTGGACGCCTACTCAGGTTACCAGCAGATCAGACTGAACGTCGAAGATGAGGAGAAGACAGCATTCATCACACCCGACGGCGTTTTCTGCTACCAGACGATGCCCTTCGGGTTGAAGAACGCTGGTGCCACGTACCAGCGCACAATGCAAGCATGCCTCAAAGGGCTCATCGGGCAGATCGTCCAAGTCTACGTCGACGACATCGTCGTCACCACCCGCAAGGAGGACACCCTCATCGCCGACCTCCGCAAGGTCTTCGCCGCCCTCGACGAGTATCAGATCAAGCTGAACCCAGACAAGTGTGTCTTCGGCGTGCCAGCCGGAGAACTGCTTGGGTACCTCGTCTCTGCAAGAGGAATCGAAGCCAACCCTGAGAAGGTGCAAAACATACTCGCAATGCCAGCACCGACCAAGCTTCACGAGGTGCAACGCCTAGCCGGCCGAGTCGCAGCTCTCAGCCGGTTCATAAGTAAGTTGGGAGAAAAGGCCCTGCCTTTCTACCAACTGATGAAAAAGACAGACAAGTTCGAGTGGACAGAAGAAGCGCAAGTCGCGTTCGACCAACTCAAGAAAACACTCACGACTTCCCCAGTACTGGTGGCTCCACTGGAGAACGAGCCGCTATACCTCTACGTGTCAGCCACAAACAGGGTGGTCAGCACGGTACTCGTAGTCGAACGAGAAGAAGAAGGACACAGTTACCCTGTTCAGCGACCCGTCTACTACCTTAGCGAGGTGTTGACCCTGTCCAAGCAGCGCTACCCGCACTACCAGAAGCTGGCCTACGGAGTTTTCATGACTTCAAGGAAAGTAATCCATTACTTCTCCGAGCACCCGATCACGGTGGTAAGCTCCTCCGGGCTCTCCGACATCCTGACCAACCAATGCGCGACAGGACGAGTCGCTAAGTGGGTCGTCGAGCTAGGACCCTGGGGGCTGAAATACGCTCACCCGAAGTCAATCAAGGCCCAAGTGCTCCCAGAATTCACCACCGAGTGGATAGAAGCCCAGCTGCCAGATGTCCCCGACCTGTCCAACGCATGGACAATGTACTTCGACGGCTCCAAAAAGTTCAGATCAGCCGGGGCAGGAGTCATCCTCATCTCCCCCAAAGGCGACAAGCTGAAGTACGTGCTACAGATGGACTTCCCAACACCCTCCAACAACGAGGCTGAGTACGAAGCCCTAATCCATGGCATGCGAATGGCCAAGAACTGCGGCGCCACTCACCTCATGATCTACGGCGACTCCTACCTCGTCGTGCAGCAAACCATGAAAGCCTGTGACGCCATCGCCGACAACATGATCGCCTACAGAGACCTGTACAACCAGCTGGAGGCACCTTCGACGGCTGCGAGTTGCGGCACATCGGCCGCGAAAGCAACGAGGAAGCCGACGCCCTCGCCAACCTGGGCTCAGACAAGGCGCAGGTGCCACCCGGCGTCTTCCTTGAGCGCATCACGCAGCGGTCTGTCAAACTTCGACCCACGCCCGGATCCTCCACACCATCAACGAGCACCGCCGACCCGCCAGGCAAAGAGAAGGAGCCAATGGAGGTTCTGCTCATCGAGCCCACCTGGACGAGCCCATATCTGGCGTACATGCTGCACCAGAGACTGCCAGTCAACTCAGTCGAAGCCAAGCGCATTATTCGCCGTTCGAAAGGCTTCACCATCATCAAGGGGGAACTATACAAGCGAAGCATCTCAGGAGTCCTGCAAAGGTGCGTTGATCCAGTCGACGGTCAAGCCATCCTGCTCGAAATTCATACAGGCACCTGCGGGCATCACGCCAGCAGTCGTGCCTTAGTGGCCAAAGCTTTACGAGCCGGATTCTACTGGCCCACCGCAATGCAAGACGCAGAAGAACTCGTGAGGAAATGTCTCGGCTGCCAGGAGTTCGCCAACAAGCCGCACGCGCCAGCCTCAGCGCTAAAGACCATCCCACTTGCCTGGCCCTTTGCTCAATGGGGGCTCGACATGGTGGGTCCACTCAAGAAGTCCTCGCCAGGAGGACACACGCACCTCTTGGTGGCAGTCGACAAGTTCACGAAGTGGATCGAAGCCGTGCCTATCACAAGTTCGACCGCATCCTCAGCAGTTAACTTCATCAGGTCCATCATCTTCAGGTTCGGGGTGCCGAACAGCATCATCACCGACAACGGCACGAACTTCACAGCCGAAGAATTCAAGGACTTCTGCTCCGAACAAGGCATCAAGCTCAACTACGCATCAGTCTCGCACCCGCAATCCAATGGGCAGGTCGAAAAGTCCAATGGTTTAGTCTGCAAGGGTATCAAGAAGCGCCTGCGAGTACCATTGAAGCGCGCCGCAGGTGCCTGGGTTGAGGAGCTGCCGTCTGTGCTGTGGAGCCTGCGCACTACGCCAAACAGATCCACTCAGTACACGCCATTCTTCATGGTCTACGGCGCAGAAGCAGTCATGCCATGCGACATCAAGTTCGATGCACCCCGAGTGGTGGCCTACGACGAGTCCGAGGCAGAAGAAGCACTCGAGGATGACATGGATACCCTGGACGAAGCACGCGACATCGCCCTTACCCGCACAGCCGTGTATCAGCAAGACTTACGCAACTATCACGGACGGCGACTGCGGCCCAGAGCGTTCGTCCCCGGAGACCTTGTCCTCCGCCTAAAACAGAAGAAGGTGCACAAACTAGCCTCCCCGTGGGAAGGTCCATACATCGTGACAGAGGCAATTGGCGGCGGAGCTTACCGCCTGAAGGACTCGAAGACAGGGACAGTCTGCAGCAACCCGTGGAACGTGGCGCAACTGCGCCGCTTCTACGCCTAATCGACTCCCCCTTGTAACAAAGTGTACCATCTCAAGAAGCGGCAGGTTCCAGACGCACTCTTTCCCTTACCAGGGTACCTGAGGGGACTGGAAGGGTTTTAATGAGGCGGCCTGCTCGCAAAAATCAATGAAGTGATTTGTGGAACAAGCTCTCCCCTTTACTTTTTTAGTCAAAAAGCAACATAAACCTAGGCCGTCACCCGACGCACTCGGGGGCTGCGCCATACAGGTTCAACTCGCAAAATCCTTGGCCGCCACCCGAAGCACTCGGGGGCTGCGCCGCACAGGTCTAAGTCAAGCCTAGGCCGTCACCCGACGCACTCGGGGGCTGCGCCATACAGGTCACCGCAAAATCCTTGGCCGCCACCCGAAGCACTCGGGGGCTGCGCCGCACAGGTCTAAGTCAAGCCTAGGCCGTCACCCGACGCACTCGGGGGCTGCGCCATACAGGTCACCGCAAATCCTTGGCCGCCACCCGAAGCACTCGGGGGCTGCGCCGCACAGGTCTAAGTCAACCTAGGCCGCACCCGACGCACTCGGGGGCTGCGCCATACAGGTCCTCAAAAACCTAGGCCGCCACCCGAAGCACTCGGGGGCTGCGCCGCACAGGTCTAAGTCAAGCCTAGGCCGTCACCCGACGCACTCGGGGGCTACGCCATACAGGTCCAATTCGAAAACCTAGGTCGCCACCCGAAGCACTCGGGGGCTGCGCCATACAGGTCACTCGCAAAACCTTTGGCCGCACCCGACGCACTCGGGGGCTGCGCCGCACAGGTCTAAGTCAAACCCAGGCCGCACCCGACGCACTCGGGGGCTGCGCCATACAGGTCCAACTCGAAAACCTAGGTCGCCACCCGACGCACTCGGGGGCTGCGCCGCACAGGTCTGACTCGCCACACCTCGGCCGCACTCGAAGCACTCGGGGGCTGCGCCGCACATGTCTAATTCAAAAGCCTAGGCCGCACTCGATCCACTCGGGGGCTGCGCCATACAGGTTTACAGACGTCTACAGATACAATTTACTAACTCGGGGGCTACCCCCACCTCGACATACATACATCATATTTCCACTTGGAAAATTTCTTTTACAAGCTAACGCTATGCAACAGCACTCTACTGCTCTTATTCTACAGGCTCGCCCTTTGGCGCATCAAGTGGCCCTACAAGGTGCTCGCTGAAGTTCTGAACCTGCTGAATCATCTGCGCGCAGCCGCAAGAGTATCGGCATAGTCACCCTCTCCAGGCAAGCCGTCAAGCACCTTGTGCAATGGAAGATTAGGCCGGTGCATTCGAACGTACGCCAACGCCACGTTCGCCCCGGCAACAAGTTGAGCGTGCACGACTTCCTTCAACGCACCGCCTTCACGGAACCTCTCCAGAAGCGCAGTCAGTCCATTCGGCTGCTCGTTGTGAGGAAAGTACACCTTGTTGATCTGCCAGAGGGTTTTTCTGCAACCTTCCAAGAGCACAGCAGCCCGCCAGGTGCGATCCAGCATTCGTGCCAGTACACTACCTTGGATTTGTTCGACCAAAACTGGCGCGCTTCGGGTGAGTCACCGGCGGCCTCTTTCTCTACTCGCTCGTCCACTCGAAGCTGCTCAGCCTTCCAGTCAGAGTTCACATCTGCATCAAGGCCAAGCATTAAGCATAGCAGGAAGACACAGAAGCCGAAGCAAAAACGCTAGAAGGCCAACCTTGCAGCTGTCGACTGATCAAGTCCATCTCGCCAAGCAGAAACTCTTCACGCTGGGAGAACGGCGCAACGGGCCGCGACCTCAATCGCTCCAGCTCCAACTCAGCATTCTTCAGCTTCGACTCGAGCTCAACCACCTTGTTCCTCATGAAGGTGATAATT
The DNA here is from genome assembly GCA_947311845.1 of Poa pratensis. NCBI lineage: Eukaryota > Viridiplantae > Streptophyta > Magnoliopsida > Poales > Poaceae > Poa > Poa pratensis. The sequence continues at coordinate 76,441,053 of CAMZMU010000042.1, read as the reverse complement.
CTCTGGTCATTTACGCTTCGCACAGGAGCTGGAGGAGCTTGACGGCGGCGACGAGTAGGCGCAGCCGAAGTGGTGTCCTCTTCATCGTCCGCGCCAGTAGTTCCAGCAACGTCAGGAGCTTCGCCCATATCAGACTGCCAAGAATTGACAGCGTCAAGCCAGGAAAAGAATCAACATATTCATCCAAGCCAGACATCAAAAAAGACTCGGCGACTACACCCCCGAGGGAGCGAATTCACATTTCATCATCAGCATGTTCACTCGCACAATATAAAGTGCATTACAGACTCAAGCCCAAAAGCAGAAGCATAATCCTAAAAGGAAAAAGTCTACACTACAGACTCCGACTGGGAACGGCTCTTCCTAGCAGCCAACTCTGCAGCTTTGGCAATCCTCCTCTCGAAGGTGGCGACCAACTTCGCAGCTAGCTGGCTCGCCTGCACCTTCACACCGCTAAGGGACGCGGTCCTGCCATCAGGCTTCCGAGGGAAGTCGCTGACAACCTTCTCAAAATCACCTACGACTTGGTGACCAAGAAGCAGCTGGAAAGTGAGCTCTGAGCCGCGTACCGTCTGCGCGCGCGTGAAGTCCGCCAGGACATTCGAATTGCCTTCGAATGGAGCCGCGAGTGCGTCAACAGCAGCTGGTGGTGGCTGGTTCGGAAAGATGTTCCGGTGCACAGTCGCTAAGGCCTCCGTCGACTTCTGCAGGGCCGCCGTCGACTGCTGCAGCGCTGCCGATGCATACGCGCAGACGCGGTCGACGAAGCCAACAGCCTGCGCCAAACCGACACTCTCGCTAGAAGTCCCTTCTGGAGGAGCACCTCCGCAATTCTCTGTTCAAAAGAAATCCACACCCGTAAGACGTCAAAGTCGAAAAAGGCAAAGTAGGCACTGAGCCGAAAAACTTACTTCCAACAACATCTGCGAGTGCGAGCAAGCGGTCGACCTGGGTCTTCTCCAGATCAGCCCGAGCTTGTTCCCGCTCTTGGGCTTCACCCAGCGATTTCTCCAGCTCCGCGACCCGCGTCTTCATGCTCTCCTTCTCGCCTATGGATCAACGGAGCAAAGTTAGTAATAAAGGCAGTCGAAGCACCCCTCGAACACAAGGGTTCACACTTACTATTCGCTTGCTCCAGAGCAGTGCGGAGCTGATCCCTCTCCTGCTCCATGCGAACGAAGGCTGCGGCTCCCTCCATCTGCTGGCGATAAAATGGCTGCAGGAAACACAAGACATCAATCTGCGCCCGACTATTCCAGTCACGCGCATCTTCGGGGGCTACTCCCATCGGGAGCGCTGTACGCGCACCCGATACAGATCTTGCAGAAGGAATCGAAGAACACTTACATGCTCAAGCAGCCCAGCGTCAACCGGAGTCGCATCAGCAGACCTCTCAGGCATGGCGGAGGTCGAAGCCTTCAAGGCCAAAACGTCACCCGCCAGAGCCTCCTCTCCGGTCGTCCTCGCAGTCTGCTCGATCATGGGAGCAGAAGTGTGCTCCATCTCACGAGGGGAAGAAACAGCAGCGCCGGTACGGTCGCTGTCACAAGAAGTCTCAATTCAAGGACCCGCAAGTGAAAAAGCACACTCGACAAAAACAAAGCAAGGTTATGCGACTAACCTGACTACATCATCATCTTCACTCCCCAAGGAGACGGAGGCCATCCTCGCGAACTCGATCGGCGGTGCAGAGCCGAGTGGAGGCACGACCAACGGTTCCGCCAGATCACTCGGGTGCTTAGCACCCGAAGAGGACTCGCTCGTCTCTTCCTCGATCACACCCGCCTCCTTCACAGGCGACGAGGCAGAACCAGAGTCGCCACCCTTTCGCCTCTGCCGCTTCCGCAGCGGCTCCTCGTCTTCATCATCCTCCTCCAACTCTTCACTCGGAGAGGTGGCGGAGGGAACTTCATCGTCATCACCTCGTCCTCAGGGAACTCTGCCTCTTCGTGAGGTCCATTCTCCATCAACGGAGGGAGACTGACGTAGCTCGAACGACCCTGTCAGCAAATGAAGCATTCGAGTCAAGCAAAACGATTCAACAGAAGTAAGATACAAGGCGAACAAAGCAAACAAAGCTCACCTCAGGCACAGGTTACTAGGCCCATATGGCTCGACTGGGCACTTGACGTTGCACGGGTCAGCGGCTCGGAGACTGTGATGCTCCTCACCTTCGACTCGACTGCATCATCATCAAGCTCATTGCCAGCATCCTCACGCGCCCACATGGGTGGACGCGACTGCGCAGCGGCTGCACCCGAAGCCTGAAGAAGGTGGCGATGAGGTGAATTCCACCTGTCTCGCGCCCAAGACTCTTCAGAAGGCCACGCAGTAGCGTCAGCAAGGGCTGAGTCGCTTCCCTGTCCTCCTTCGACAGCGGGTGCGCCCACGCGTTCGTCTTCCGCAACTCGCGATCAGCTGCGAATTCAGGAAGCCCTGCTTGGTCGCACCTGATGTAGAACCACTTCTTCCGCCAGCCCTGGACGGAGTCGGACTTCTTCATCTGGAAGTAGGAGGTGTCGCCACGCACCTGGATGCCGAAGCCGCCGACTGGGTACACTTGCTTGCTCTTCCCCACGTTCCTCTCACGAGGAATAGAGACTTCCACAGCAGCCAGTTGGGTGCGATTCCCAGGAAGCACTCGCAGAGCACGAAATAGCTCGCGATGCTCAAGACGCTATTGGGAGTCAGATCGTGGATCTGAATCCCATAAGCATACAAGAGACCACGGACGAAATCGTGGAGGGGGAACCCGAAACCCCGCGGAAGGAAATCCACGAAGCAAACGCGTTCCCCCTCGCGAGGAGAGGGAAATACCTCTTTCCCAGGAGCGCGCACCGTCGCCTGGTCTGCCGGCGGCAGCAGCCCCTGCGCGCGGAGGGCCTCGAGGTCGGCCTTCTTCACCGACGATTTGACCCAATCGCCGTCGGGCTTCTTCATCACGCTCGCCTCGGCGGCGGCGACGGCGCCAGCAGCAGCCTTCCCCCTCTTCATCGCGGCCTTGCTCATGGAGGGTGGAGACAAGAAGTTGACAGAGAGCACGCAGCGCAACAATGGCGGAACAGAAGCAGTGGAGATGATGAAGGAATGGGGATGGATGAACTGTTCACCGCCGCGGTGAAAATTATATACCGCGCGGTCAGTCAATCCTGGCCATCCCTGCTGAAACCGTTCTCCGACATCATCTGGCCGTCCACGTGTCGCGCGGAGATAGCAACCGTCGTCGGCCGCGCCGCCCACTACGCGCGGGAATCAAGGCGCCATCATCACACCGCGAAATTTTCGCGCCCAACGGTCAGAAAAAAGCGGCAACCGCTGTCTCCAGTCAATACTGACAGTGGGACCGCACTGTCACGTCCCATCGGACACAGAGTGCGTCAAAAACGTCAGCACTGACGTCAACCACGAAGGCGTAGGAAGTAAGCCAACGGGCTGATGGAGAACTCGAACAGTTCATTCGAGTGCAAGAAAATTCAGTAAGCTCTCAGAGCTGAATAAGTTCGTACAGTAAGCCAACGAGCTGATTGAGAACTCGAACAGTTCATTCGAGTGCAAGAGCATTTAGTAAGCTCCAAATGCTGAGCAAACTCGCGCAGTAAGCCAAACCGGCCGAATACACAGTAAGTCACACAAAGCCAGTCGCGACTCCAAGTCGAGTCCCTTCTTTACTCCCATCGGGAGCAGGCTTTTCGACTGAAGAAAAATTGAGTTTAACCTCAATTGCAAGCAATTCAGCTTAATCTCGGGGGCTACTCCCATCGGGAGCGCTGTTCGCGCTCCCGAGTGACTCAGAACAAAGCAGTCGAAAAATCACCGACTAAGTCTGTACTCACGGTATTTTATCCTGGAACTGACAGTTCGACTAAGGAATCCTCCATAAGCCCTGAACGGCCGGAGTCGACCTATTTTACTTATCTCTTTCAGGAACCTGACGGCGTGCCCAGGAGGAAGGAGTCCTTTACCCGACTCTACGATTCGACTAAGCACTCGGGGGCTCCTGTCGTGGGGTCACTGTTCGACTACCCCACGGTAGGGATACCTGGGTCACGCCAAGCCCATCAGCCTTATGACGAGGGCCCAAGGAAGGCCCAAGGAGGACGACGTGCGGCCCAAGATAGTCGACGCTAGGTCATGCGACCCCGCCATGCTTGTAAGCGCCATCGGCACCGTTCACCTGAGACCTAGCCTACCATATAAAGGCTAGGAGGGTCCTTCGTCTAGGGTACGCTCATAGCCGCCACACAAACCCTAGCGAGATCGCCATCTCGCCATTGTAGCCACAGCTCACCATCAATAACCAGACAAGCAGGAAGTAGGGTGTTATCCTCCGGGAGCCTGAACCTGGGTAAAACGCCTTGCTTGTCAGCCGTCGTGATCACCAGCGCTCATCTCTCTCCCCCTCAATCAACCCGGGGTACACAACCCAGGGATTTGCCGAGTCCACCCCTCGTCATACGTGTACTCTTTGTTGGGTTTAATATATATTTTTTATTATAAAAAAAACAGTATCTACTGAAGCACGGGGAGCCGGCCTGAAACCGAATCTAAAGCCAACGAGTGACCGAACCTGCCCCACACCCAATCGGCATCTGCACTGCAAGCGGTAGTAAAAATTTCCACAATGACGCGGACACGCATCAGCGCGCCATCGTCACGCCCTGGCGTCACGCGCTCGTAATGCTCCTTCCGTGCACCTTCTGCGATACTTCCTCCCTGGACAATCCCTCATCACCAAGGAAGCTATCAGGCCCCACTAGGCACGAATGGATGCAGCCCACGAAGTTCAAGTGCACCCATGTCTACGGCAACCCGTGTAGACGCTCACAGTCAGTGCAACGGCCCGCTCGAGAACCACTGCGCCGTGTCTACGCATGGTGGCGAGTGTAAACGCCAAGGCGTCGGGTCAATCGGCAACCATGATATATACTACGCCTTGCTCCCTCAAGCTCTTGCCCTGCACTTGCCTTGCTGCTACTTGCCTACTAGCTCCATCACTGTCTGGCTGCTCTGGTAGTGTGTTCTTCCGTTCGAGCTAGAGGAGGAGAGCGTGAGGAGTGATCTACTGCGTGTGCTGGACATGTCGATGGCGCCGGCGCCGCCGTTCGCGCAGGTGGTGGACGACCTGATCAAGGGGCAGCAGTTCGCGACGCAGCTGCAGGATCTCATCCGGGCCTCGCCCAAGGCCGGGCTCATCATGGACCAGATCCTCCACACCTTCTCCCGCGCCATCCACGCCGCCGAGGCCGCGGCAGCCACCAGTGCCGGTGACTGGTCGTCGGACGTGCAGAGCGAGCTCACTGACGGCGGAAGCGGCGGCGGCGGGAAGAGGAAGTCTGCCGCCGGAGGAGCGGACCGCAGGGCTTGCAGGAGAAAGTGAGTAGGCTCGATCGCTCGAGCTCCTAATTCTTGATTTATTACTGCTGATTAACTAGATCATCGAACAGAAGTACTGATATCTGTGCTCCGTTGATTTGGCGTTTGCAGGACCCAGCAATCGTCCGTCGTCACCAAGAACTTGAAGAGCTTGGACGACGGGCTGGCATGGCGCAAGTACGGGCAGAAGGAGATACAGAACTGCAAGCACCCAAAGTACGTTCTTGCCCTTCATCAATGATTAATTCTAGTACGAACTGTCCGCAACAACCAACTCGCCCGTAATTTAATCCCTCGATGGGTCGCCGTCCAACTGACAAAGCAACTCTCAACGTGTTCTCCGCAGGGCCTACTTCCGGTGCACGCACAAGTTCGATCAGCAGTGCACGGCGCAGCGGCAGGTGCAGCGCCGCGACGACGATTCCGACACATACACGGTCACCTACATCGGCGTCCACACCTGCCGGGACCCCGCCACCGTGCACCTCCAGACGGGCACCACCGATGTCCTTCACACCGGAGGCTACCACTACATCAGCTTCGCGCCCGACGCCGGCGCCACTCCGGCAACCACCACCAGCACCACCACGACGATGACCGTGAACACCACCAACCAGCTGACCGGCATGGACGGCCTGCAGAGGAAGCTGCAGAGTTGCGACCAGGAGGAGGTGCTGAGCAGCAACACCCCGGGGAGCTCTGCCCTGCGCAGCACCGCCGGGGCGGCGACGCCGGCAACTTGGCCGGACCAAGGCGACGTGACGTCCACACTGCAATACTGTGGTGCCTTTGACTCATTGGAAGATCAGTTCTTTGATGATTTGTATTTGGAGGACCTTGTACAATACGAACCTCATCACTGATCGATCGAGGTGCAGATCGAGAGGTGTCATGTCCACTTGTTTATATTGATTGATAGGCCACAGTACTAGGCAAGGATCAGAAGAGTTGTTGCATGACTTGAGATCCAAGTTGATTTTCCTCTATCTCTAATGTCTAAACTCTAAACCGAACAATTATGCAACCAGGTTGGTTGTTACGCAGCTACACACCTAACCACAAATGTGATAAAATCTATCACTCCACATCAATCAAAAACATCGCCATGTTGAGATTGCGTTTGAAGTTTTCAAGATGTCCAACAGGAACTAGAAGTGGCTTGGTGAAACCGTGGCTAATTGAATTCTAGAGGGCCAAACCCGAGATCAACATTTTTTTGTGCAGCCATTTATGTACAGAAACTATACTCAATCTCAATTTTATTGGTTCGAGCATGAAACATCGGATTTGCCGAGATTGGGTTGGTGTCCAAATTCTCGCACCATAGGTATGCTAGTTAGAGGCACACCAAGTTTCTTCAAAATGACATGTACCTAGATTATCTTTAGCTCTAGTTTCAAGTTCCTTAGAGTGAGCTTCACAAACTGTTCAAGTTGCACATTATGCTTGAGTTCGGCCGTTAAAACATCGAGCCAAGTTTGAGCCGAGTTTTTAACGAGCCAAACACAAAGGGTTTGTCCAGCTTGAACTTTTTTTTTTTAGAAAGGAGGGCCAAGCCCCAATTTTCATTAACATGAAAACTGATAAAACAACGTTTTTGTCTCACGCCTCCAAGGTACATACCCCCCCTGCAAAGCACACCTCAGCAACTTCTACAGTTGCCCTCAAACTTAGCAACTATTCAGAAATATTACGGCAACAGAACCCACACAGCTCAGACCTCAAAACTGAAAGCTACAGGTTCAACATGAGAAGCAGCATAAATGACACAAACTTCTACAAAACCTACAGGCAACAACTAGGTTCTTCACATCACAGGTCTACCTCCTCCTCTTTTCTTGACAGCCCTATTATGAATCAAGCGACGTGGGACAAAAAGAGCCTGCTGCCGGAGCTTTTCCGAAATAATAATGCTCTCATAATAGGAAAGCTGCAGCAAATCTGAACTAGGAAACCAGTTCACATCAGTTTAGAGGAACCTGCTAACTAGTACGAACCATCTAGTAGTTATCAATCCAGAAAGACGGGACAGCCTAAAGTCCAAGCACACTCGTAAGGCTGAGAGGAAATGGACTGCCAAATCTCCCAAAAGCACGCAATTCCTGTCAATATTTCTACGAGACATTTCATCCAGCAGCTTGCCGCCGGAAGAGGGCCGCCCAGATCTGCAGTGCCGCGGGGGCAGCGCCCATAGCGTAGACGGAGGCGGCCGCCCAAGGGAGCCTCATGGACGAGAAATCGGCGCCGAGCTTGAGGCCGGACATGGCCATGACGATCGAGGAGATCACCGGCACCGCCGCCTTGAGCCGCCGGTGCCTCCTGCTCCCGAGCGGAGCGCGATTGGCGGCGTGGTAGCAGTAGAGCATGAGGAGCAGCGTGAGGTAGTACCCGAGGAGCACGGCGACGGCGAACGTGTCACCGGCGCGGGCGGAGCCGTACACCGACGAGGCCCAGAGGACGGTGGCCACGGCGAAGATGGCCCTGTGCGTCCAGTCCAAGCCGTCGTCCATGGCGCGCCGAAGTCCCGATGTCCAGACGAGTCGGCCCATATGCTTCTCTGTATTTGTATTTGGTCATTTGCAGAAATGGGCCCAAGCCCAAGCCCAAGCCCAAGCTACAGCAACTCCCCCAGCCGTGGCAACTGCCCACACTGTACTTGTTCTCCATTCTCCACACCTCCCGGCGACTTCAGTTAGGGTTTCCACAAGACCACAACTACCTCCCGCTCCACTCCGAACCCAATCGGCGGCCATGGCGACGGCGGTGGCGAACGGAGGCGAGAAGCCGGCGCTGAGGAAGCCCGTCTTCGTCAAGGTGGACCAGCTCAGCCCGGGCACCGTCGGACATACCCTCGCCGTGAAGGTGGTCAGCACCAAGCCCATCGCCCCCGCGGACGCGCCGCGGGCGCCGGCCCTGCTGTCTCCGTGGGATCCCGCCAGGTTCGCATCGCGGAGTGCATCGTCGGTGACGAGACCGGGGTCGTCGTCTTCACTGCCCGCAACGAGCAAGGTGAGATGGTGGTTTCAGAGTTGTATTCCTACTGTTGCTGTGTTGGATGTGTGCGAGGTTTATAATGTAAAAAATTGGATGCTCGCGAGGTTTATAATGCAGAATCGGATTGATATGGCCATTCACAATCAACAAATGTACTCAAATTTCACAATTGTTTGATGTACATGTCATTTAAAAATACAAATTTTAATATCACCAAAAATGTGGCATACGGAGTCCTGTCCTAAATCATATTTTGTTTCAAACTGCCAGTCATCGATCATATGTTGTATCCACATAGCACACCTTATCATAAAGAGGAAACACCTTAGTTCCACCAAGTTTTCTGGCTACCCAAAGTTGCACAAACATCGAAGGTTGTCACTTCTTTTGACCTAAAATATCACTTCTTCCGGCTCAAAATATCACTATCAGCTAACAACAGCTATCATGTTAAGGAAAAGACCCAAATGCTCTTGACTGCTCTCATTAAGAATAACAATGCCTAGTGGATGATGAGCTTTTTGAGCAATAGTCAACCCGTGGGCGCTCATATTCATTCTTTATCATGTGGCGGAGGCAGTTTTTCCAGGGCACACACTGTCCTCAGCCGTTCACATGGCATTCCTATGACATCAAATATAAAATCATCACTGCTCAAGATGAGAAGGTGGCAAAGGGGTTGAAGAGCGCCATAAGGGTCTGTTCGGTTGTGGAACCGAATGGAATGGAATGGAACCATTCCATTCCACTGTCACGGAACCGTTCCATCCCTGTGTTCGGTTTGGACAAAAAATTGTCACGGAACCGTTCCATCCCTGTGTTCGGTTTTGGAATGGGATGAGAATGGAATGGAATGGAGTGAGAATGGAATTATTCTAAACTCGATTAATTATTTCTTAAACTGGATTCATTATAGCTAAACTTAATTAATTATTGCTAATCTTGATTAATTATCCCTAATCTTGATTAATTATTGCTAAACTTGATTAAATTAGAGGGAGACACTGTGCAATTCCACCTCGTCCGGCCAAATTTGCCGGACGGGTTGGTTCCGCATCTAGAGGGAATATGCTCTTTTGTGGAACCACCTAATTCCGTTCCTCGCTCCAACCGAACGCAAGAATGGGTTCTAGGAATGGAACGGTTCCATTCTGTTCCAGTCCATCCCAGAACCGAACACACCCTAAGAGAATTGAGGTCTTGGGAACAGGTGCTCTAGATTGTGTAACAGAGTACATGAAAGGAGGTGGATGCCCGTACTCGGCATAACCGCAGAACGTCGCCTGGTTGAATAGGTGAGCCAGACTTAAGTTGGCTAAATAATTGAACTGTACCAAACCCTCTAGACTAATGAAAGTGAGTTCAGAACAAAAATTAGTGATATGTTGGTGTAAAGATTCAGAATTGAGTGGTGTTTGGGCAATTTTGGACGTTTGGCTCTTATTTTGGAGAGTGGCCAAAATATCAGTGGTGCTAAGGCAATTTCATCTATCCTTAATTATAGCCAAATTGCTGTGGTGTTTAGGTTCTCTGTTTTCCTTATTATCGTTTGAGAAGGTATTAATCCAACTTGGCTACATGAATAGAGTTACTTTGGCTGTACTTCATGTTGGTTAAAGTTGGGATGAAGAGTCAGTTTGTTCCAAACTTCTGATTTGATTGTTTTTCCATAGAAATGTTGTCATTTATGATGCTCGCTTTTAATATTTGTTCCTTCAATGTTGCCAAATCAGTTCATTTCTATCCTTGTGAACGATCAATATGAACCATCCCTTTTTGTTGTGGCTTTTCTAATCATGAAGAGTGTTCTTATTTTTGTTTGATGCGGTGCTTTTGATGTTTTCATCCTTCCCTACACATTGTTCAAAGCATGATAATTGTATTATTTAGTAAACCACACTAGGTGGTTTATTTGAATGCCCTATTACAGGACATTTTGTAGCTATTGTGTTGGAGCTGGAATCGGTGTATTCTTGTCATTGTACCAACTTGGATCAATGTCTTGAAACCTCGCCGTTTTTAAAACATTGGCCAATAAAAATATTACTCCTCTGCTCCGTATTAACTGTCGCCAGCTCTATAGTAATTTGTACTACCGCTGTACACTTTTGGCGACAGATAATTCGGACCGGAGGTAGTACTCCCTCCGTTCCTGAATATAGGGTGTATAGTTTTCTGCACGAATATTAAGACATGTGTATTTTGCATATAGTGGACTCGTTTTTTTCTAGAAAAAATCGCGAGAGGTGAGTTCTTTATAGGCACAAAATTAATACAGTCCGTTAAATCCCTCTTTTGAGACTAGGTTTCATTTTTTGATGGGGCAAATTGTCCATAAATAACAAATACACCTTATATTATTATTTTTTTCTTTTCAAAAAACTATACACCTTACATCAAGGAACGGAGGAGTATATAATAACACTTGTCCATTCTATTTTTGGAAGGTTCGAATGTCTTAGATAAACTTGGCTGATAAAGCAGTACAGGTTTTAAGTAAAAAGTTTGAATACACTCAAGGTTTTTAGTTGTGACTCAAAAGTGAGTCGCCGAGGCTGCGACTAGCTGTATGGTCGACAAAAGTTGCTGTATAGTCGCGCAAGTCGCCTGATTAGTCACGAGTCGCCCTGATTTGGGGAAAACGACTCTGCGACTATACAAATCAGTGACTCAAAAACCATGAATGCAGTATGGTCGATTTTGATTCTCCATTGTCAGTGATACAACTAGCGAATGCAGTCATACAGCACATTGGGAAGCCATTGTTTGATATGTCATGGTCTATAGCTCTTGGGCTCATCCGCGTCAAAGTTCTTTTTTGTTTCGTCATGGTTATCATGTTTTGTTCTATCCACCTTTGCACATGACTGGTTGCCAAAAATCATTGTTCAAATATTCACTTCTGTCTATGATAAATATACTATTGCGTGAGTATCTGATAGCCAACTTCCATGTATGCATGTTACCCTAATTTTCATGTACTGTTGCAATTTATGTTTGCATGAGCATTGGTGTATATTTCCGTGTATGTGCCAGTAACCTGGTGATACTCTGCTACTTTTGCAGTTGACTTGCTGAAGCCAGGCACTACCGTGCTTTTGAGGAATGCGAGAATTGATATGTTCAAGGGGTCGATGAGGCTTGCAGTCGACAAGTGGGGGCGTGTGGAGGTTACCGAGCCTGCTGATTTTACCGTGAAAGACGATAATAACATGTCGCTAGTAGAGTACGAGCTGGTTAACGTGTAGTGGTTGATCCAATGGTTTTCTTTTGCTTCCATGAAAAAGCATGTGAAACTACTTCATGAAGAATTCTTGTGCTTGTTTTTTCGCTGTGTGCAAGCATTAGAAGTTTTGGTCAATGAGATTTACACAAAAATCCATTTGTGCCTCCCTGGAAAACACTAGCTATTCTTATTGTGGCCCGTATGGCTCATTGTATTATCGGCATTGCGATTGGTTGCTCTTGGCACTGCATGATAATTGCTGGAATCTCGCATCCTACCAATATGTTGAATGAGATGTGGCCATTGCCATGCAACTGGTAGAAGCTCTCTGATGGCGGCTTGCTGTTGCCGGGAAAGCCTTGGAACGCTGGTTGGCACAGAGAAGGAGGTACAATCTAGACATGAACTGCTCAGATCTGAAAAAATAGCGTTGCCGTCTTCCATGCAGATACAAGAGCATCTTCAGTCGGGGCGCCCAAATGGCTTTGGGGGCTGCCGGACACTTTTTTTCCCCCACTCGCGCCGCCCAAATCTGTTTTTGGTCCGGCGCAGCCCAGTTTTGTGTCTGGCATGCCCAGCCCACGCCCTCAACTTGGGAGGCTTGAGCCTGGACACTACGAAAATAACGCCCTGACGCGCGGGCCACGCCTGGCAGTGAGACGACGCTCGCAATAAATGCCGGCTCTCCCCATTTTTTTCCCCCAAATCCCAAATCTCCCGCCATCCCTCCCGCCAAAAGAAAAACCCTGCTGGCGCGCCGGCTCGGATTCCATGGCGCCGACGGCCGTGCCGCCCAAGGAAAAGGGGAAGGCCAAAAAGAAGGCGACGGCGGCGAAGAAGACGCTCGGCGTTCAGCGCCGCAAGGCCCCGCCGCCGGCGCCTCCCATGTGATCGACGGAATCACCGCCGATTACACGGAACCCCTGCAGGTATGAGGCCGTGTTTTGGGGCATGATACGTACCGTAGACACATAGGCGAGTCGTGACTGCCGGCGTTGTTTTTGTGTGTAGGAGACCTCCGAACTCATGGCCGACTTGATCAACGGCGACGGCCGGGCGGCGAATGTCGATCTTGACGGCCTGGAGGCGGACGGCGACGACGACGACGAGTTCGACGAGGACGAGGTGTACTACGAGGAGGACGAGGACGCCGACGAGGAGATCGAAGAGGAGGGGGTGGTGACCGCGGTTGTGGTCGGCGAGCACGCCGCGGCGAAGAAGAAGGGCAGCCGCGGCATCGTTTGGACGACCAAGGAGGACGAGTGCATGGTCGAGTCATGGAAGTTCATCACCACCGGCGTGCTGACCGGCACAAACCAGACCAGCGACGCCTACTGGAGGCGGGTCAAGGAAGAGTTCGACGAGCGCCGACACACCAAAGATTTCTACAAGGTGAACATGGTGCGGGGCCAAGGCGCAATCGAGCATAGGTGGCGCATTGTTCAGCGCATCGTCAACAAGTTCCACGGCTGCCATGAGAACATCGTCGACCGGCCGGAGAGTGGGAAGGGCCCGGCGGATCAGGTAACAAACGCGCGGCGCGATCCCTTGTTGTGTTCTCGTCGATCGGCCGACTTTGTTTGTGATCGGCTTGCTATGTTGCAGCTCGTCGACGCCCTTCTTTTGTACAACTCGCTCAACAAGGAGAAAAACTTCAAGTTGATGCATTGCTACAAGTTTCTCCAAAATTGCGAGAAATGGAAGGCGCACCGCCGGACGTTGAACAAGAAGGGACGCGGCGACACCAACGCCGATCCGCAAAACTCAGAGGGGCGTCCAATAGGGCACAAGAAGGCGAAAGCAGCCTTGGCTGGGACATGGTGCAATCCTCCATCGACAAGGTCCTCGCCGACGTCTGCTCCAACTCGAGCTTGCGGCGCGATGAGAACAACGCAAGGTGGGCGACCTTGATGCAGAAGGCCGACGTCAGGATCGACGTCGAGCAGAAGAAAGCCACCGTCAAGAAGAGGAGGAAGGACTTCATGATCTTGACGGCCGACATCTCCAACATGGATCCGCTGGCCAGTGTGGCGCACGACATGTATCGCGCCGCGATCCTGCAGGAGCTCGGGCTCGTTCAGCCGCCCCAGAACGGCGAGAACGTCACGCCCGGGGCCGGCGTCGTCGACGATGAGGATCCCGACATGACCCAACCCGGCGACGGCTACGTGCGCCAGCCCGAGGACATCTCCCGGCGTATTTTGGCGACATATTTTGGATCTGTAATTTGGCGGCAAAAACACTTGCATTTGTGGCCGAACGTGGCTAAAACTCTGAATTTCTGGCCATTTGTGATTTGAATTCGAAAAATCTTGGCGGTAGAATTGGAAAAAAAATTGAGCGGCGCGAGTGGGGAGCAACGGCGCCCAAATGCGTCAGCCCTTCCGAACAACACCCAATGGACCTGTCTAAAATCCCTTTAGACGGCCATTTGAGCGCCCGACTAGAGATGCTCTAAAGCACTCCGGCCAAGATCGCTGACTGTGCCTGGCCCTGCTTGGTAGCTAGGCCCGTGAGCCGACGAGAGGCGATTGTGGCATTCCGTGGAACAGAACAGACGCCGGTGGAGACATGGACCACTTGCACAATTCTGGCCTGCCGCCGGCGTGCACGCCACTACAAGTCTATCACTCGATTCTGAAGTGCCAAGGTTTGTTTGTTTACTCACGAGTCTACAGATTTATTCTTCAAAGTGTGTATATATATCCAAGGGCTACATGGCTGTAGGGCCGTCGGCCGGCAGGACCATGCATCAATGTGTTGCTTTTTTTTTCTTTTGTGAAAGAATGCTTTGGGTGCTAGTTATTCGTGTGATCAAACTTTTAAATGTTTTACTCGTAAAAATGCTAAAAATGTCTTAAATTTTCTATTGGTGGCAGTATATATACTTAGAAAGCAGGTCCATAACATTTGTTCACCACCAAACATGCTAGTGTATTCTTGGGTCTCGCCAAAGGAATAGTTTCAAGCTAATTTCCTTTATTCAGTTAAAAAGGTAATTTGATTTATCAATGATCCAAAAAGAATATGGTATCATCTGCATAATGCGAAATAGATAATTCGTCATCCATTTGACGAGTCACCACCACCTTGTTAATTAGATCCTTGACTTAGAAAAACAAGGGATATAGAAATCCATTGTGAGAGGCGTTTCTTTGTTGGGACATATGGACCAAAGTTGTTGTTAGCTTTGATACTAACACTTGCACCGGATTTATTCCACCCAAAGTGATGAAAATTCTTTCATCCCGACGTACGAGAGAGTTATGTGAGACGAATTTAATGGCATTGTTCCCGCAGAGTTAGTCAATCTACGCAGATATTATTGAATCTTCTTAGAAGGTTGACTGAGCTAGCTTATTCCAACATTACCAGCCTGTTGATGGAAGAGGTGGTCGCCCTCTGACAAGGACAACCTCCCGTTCTAATCATGTCTTCATCACCGACGCCCTGAACATTGCACAAGTCACAGCATCTCTACACCCACATGACCATATAACCGTGCCGAAGCTGTTGCAGTCCATGTAACCCGCCCAGCCACTCGATCGGGAAAGCAAGCAGCCATGCAAATGGGCCGCCGCGGCAGCAGCAACCATCTCCTCCACAGCGTCTGGCTCCTGCTCCTGTGCTTCTCATGGATCTGCTCCCTCTCCCACGGCAAGAGGACGCCGCCGGCACTTAGCCCGTCGTCCAAGAGCTCCTCTCGCCTCCCCATCCGGGCAGTTTGCCTCGGCGGGTGGCTCGTGACGGAGGGGTGGATCCTCCCGTCGCTCTTCGACGGCATTCCAAACAAGGATCTCTTGGTAAATTAACACGGCCTCGTCGTGTACATAGTCCTACGTGCGTTGATATCGGTTATAGGGTGCTCTGCTTTGGCTTGACTGTTTTTTTTTTTCATGGTTTGTACGGTGTGCAGGATGGCACGCAGCTGCAGTTCAAGTCGGTGGCGTTGGGCGTGTACTTCACAGCCGAGCAAGGCGGTGGCGCGGCGGTCGTCGCGAACCGGACGCAGGCCTCCGGATGGGAGACCTTCAAGGTTGGGTTGTGTGTTTAGCTAGTCTAGTGTTTGTTTGTGCGGTTTATAGGAGAATTGATCTGACGAGAGTTTTGCTTCAGCTGTGGAGGATCAACGAGACGACGTTCAACCTGAGGGTGTTCAGCGGGCAGTTCCTCGGCGTGACGAGCGACAGCGCGGTGGTGGCGACGGCGGCGTCACCCGGGCCGTCGGAGGCGTTCCAGCTAGTGCGCAACGCCGGCGACAAGAACAAGACGCGCATTATGGCGCCAAACGGGTTCTTCCTGCAGGTAAGAAGATAACAATAATTAAGGAAGTGCTCAGTGGCATGTACTTCTAGTGGCATCGCGTGGCAATTGAGTGGGTCGGCTTCGGCCCAACGAAGGAACTTTCTTTTCCAAATCAAACGTCGCTACATGTGGCGCGCCGCCGGTTGTTCAACGCATTACGACTAGTCGTCTTTGCCTAACTGTGCTGGCTATTGTTTTCAGAACAAGTTGTCCAGCCTGTACAGATAAGCCTCTACTGAATATTTAATTCGCCATTTCATCACACACATTGACACATATGGCAGGCAAAGAAAGATGGCTCGGTGACAGCAGACTACGGCGCAAGCACGAGCTGGGGCGACGACGACCCGTCGGTGTTCGCTGTGACCAAAGTTGGGCAGCTGCAAGGGGAGTACCAGGTCTGCAACGGCTACGGCACATCCAAGGCTACACCCATTCTCAGGGTAAGATATATCATAAATTTCCATGTGATGTGCCTCACTCACTTGTGGATTGCAACTGTTCACGATTTGGAGAGATCGATCTTGCTTTTTAGGCGGGTCCATGCCTGATAACAGAGGAAAACAAAAGGATATTGGCAATTATTGGTGCGAATATATAGCACCGTGGATTGCCTGGACTTTGGAAGCAATATCCTAACATGCTGGGCACATGAAAATAAGTGGCAAACTGAAAAACTAAGACACATAACTGACTGTTGATTAATAGTAATAACAGCACGAGCTCCATGTACTGCTGTACAGAATATGATTGGAGCTTTCGAGTCCACAACTTTCAGGGAAGAAACGACCAAATTAACAGGCCAACCAAACATAAGCGCGCACAATTTTTGTCTAGCAGTGGTATACTGTCTAAGTTTTGGTTAAGTTTTAACTGACCTAAGAATAGGCTTCAGCATGCTGCGTAGTTCAGCTACGAAGAAAATTATCATTACATGGTTGCAATATTGACAGAACCTCCGTTAATGTTTTTTTTTCTGACAGAACCACTGGGCAACATACATAGTGGAGGAGGACTTCAAGTTCATTTCAGAAAGCGGACTGACGGCAGTGAGAATCCCCGTCGGATGGTGGATCGCCAGCGACCCCAGCCCTCCAGCTCCTTACGTTGGAGGTTCACTCAAAACCTTGGACAACGCGTTCAAATGGGCAGAGTAAGTCTGGATGTTTTTGCTCAAATTCTTCGTATAATTTTTTTACCATATCTATGATACAAACATCCAATCTGTTTGCGTGGACAGGAAGTACAATCTGGGCGTGATCGTCGACCTGCACGCGGCTCCAGGGTCACAAAACCCCTGGGAGCACAGCTCCTCCCGGGACGGCACGCAGCAGTGGGGAACCTCCGACGCCAACATCGCGCAGACCGTGCAGGTCATCGAGTTCCTCGCGTCCAGGTACGCCGAAAGCCCGAGCCTCCTGGCGGTGGAGCTGATCAACGAGCCGCTGGCGCCCGGCGCGTCGCTGCAGAGCCTCATGAAGTACTACCGCGACGGCTACCACGCCGTCAGGAGGCACTCGTCGACGGCGTACGTGATCATGTCCAACCGGCTCGGGATCGGGGAGAATACCACAGAGCTCCTCGACTTCGCTGGTGGCTTCGCCGGGAGCGTCCTCGACGTGCACTACTACACGGTCTTCAACAGCATATTCAATAACCTCACCGTTGAGCAGAACATTGATTTCGTCAGGACCAACTTCTCCGGCGAGCTCACCAAGGTCACCACGCAGAATGGCCCTCTCACCTTCGTGGGTAAATCAGTTTAACCGATCAACCCTCTTTTGTGAGAGTTCCCAGTTTCATAAATATCCGAGAGTTGTTAACTGCTTCTTTTTCTGCCGTTCATGGCCGGAAGATTACAAGTACAGAGTAAACTTATCTCAGCTATGCTATGATTTTTGCAGGTGAATGGGTGGCCGAGTGGCTAGTGCCCAATGCAACACAGAAAGAGTACCAGATGTATGCAAAGGCGCAAATGGATGTGTATGGGCAGGCCACTTTTGGATGGGCCTATTGGACTCTCAAGAATATTAATGACCACTGGAACATGGAGTGGATGATAAAAAATGACTACATCTCTTTGAAAAGCTAGGAATTGATGTGTCATCACTCGTGACTTTGAATAATGATTTACCATGAATAAATTTGCACTGGCCCGAGCTCATATCTCTATTAGTTCTTTTTTGTTTTTGGCCGAGGCAAGGACAAGAGTTCTGCTAATTCATATTTCTTATAACAATTTGAGTTGGTAGACGTCCATTCACTATTTTCCAACATGCATGGTTTCAACCTGACAAATAGGGCCAAGCAAATCAACCATCGCCCCTCTCCCACGTCCTCCTACTATGCATAACAAAAAAAATTAGTGCTATTGGGGAAATCTCCATAATGGTGCTCAAATTTAATTAGACTATGTGGAACGCAAATTTGGTACTCGAGGAACACAACAACTAGAATAACAAAACGATATACTACATTAGGAACAAGTCCATATTTTCTTTGCCAAAGTAACTCAAGATTACGAACACTACACGGTGGCGACGAAAAATCATGCAAAAACTAACAAAAAGAAAATTAATAAGAGTAATAAAAGCAAAAAAATCAGGGTGTGTAATTGTCTCGTGTGAGCCGGAGCATATGAAGTAAAAAAACCATACTCAGAAATGAAGTGTGTCTTGTACGGATAGTTCATGTGTCTACCTTTTTTTGTTTGTTTGAGAATCTTTTCACACGCCTAGCTGAGGCAAACTTAGATACTAGAAAGGAAAGATGACCTCATATGGAGATCGTTTCATCCTGGCTAATTCGGTCTTAACAAGCTTAACTATGTTTATGTTGTCGTTTCTCGAAATACCCAAAGGGGTAAGACAAATATTTGATTTTTTATAGATCATGCTTTTTGTGAAAGAGTGATGTAGCCCAACCTCCGGTTGCTACACATGAACCGCCAAGTGGACCAATGACAAGAGCACGAGTCAAAGCCCTACATGAAAAGGTGAACTCACTCCTATACTTTTGTGATCTTGATGATTCCATGAATGGTTTGCTACCTCAAGCTAGCGTCCCATGCATACTCAGGAATGAAGCCTCCAAAGAGCCCCTTGAGTCGATGGACGAAGATGCGGAAGTTGGACAAGATTCGAGTCAAGAAGAAGAAGAGAAGAAGGGAGAAAAGAACCAAGCGCAGCGGTACTACCGCCGGGATAGCCGGTACTACCGCTGGGGAGATACCGCCGTCGCTACCGCCGAAGAAGGCGTTCTGCCGCGCGTCCCGGTACCGAGCGGTACCGCTGGAGGTACCGCCGACGTGGGATGAAGCGCCCCTGCCCGCACCAGCGGTACTACCGCCAGTGCGGGAGCAGCTCGGATGGATGACTCGAGTTACCTCTCCCACCTACCCTTTTTGGTCAACACTACTTATAGGACCCCGAGGGCTCAGATCTAGATTCAGACTATGTTGAGATTGAGTTGAGCTTAGCTCCTTTCCATCCTTTGGATGTTGCCTCTTTGTGAGATGCCTCTTCGTGAGATGCCTCTGCGTGAGATGAATCAAGGCCTCCCCATGTGGAGATGAGCTCCTCCGTGTAATCGTGATTACTTGCCTCTCGCTGCGGTGATTGGACCGGTAGATTCGACCGGTGAGACAAACGAATCTTAGAGTAAGTGTGCTTGCATCTCTTGAGGATCGGGGGCTACCCTTGGGGCGTGTTACCGGTCGATTGGTTGCTTGTGTCTTGCTAGTTATCCTACTTTGCCCCTTTTGTGTTTGGTTGTTCTTCGTGTTCATCATCGTGTTCTTGTGTTCTTCGTCAATTTCGCTCAAATCCGTGAAGATCGGGACTGCACCCACATCATATGGTATCAGAGCAACGGTTGCCACGGGTTTGATTTGTGTTTCCCCCACTTTTCCCCAAATTTTTCTTTGATTTTGAGAAATTCGAAAATTTCAACAAAAAAATCCCCAAATTGCTGATGGATCGATCTGCGATTTGAGTGCGTTTTTGCAAGTTTTGATCCATAGATCTCGTGCTATACTTGTTGATCTTGCTTCTTATGCGTTTCCACAGCCCAATTCCATCTTTTGCCCCTTCGATTTGACGATTTTCGGCCGGTTTTTCAGCCCAAATCGCGTGTTCTTCGCGTCTCGGGCATGGTCCAGCGACCGCAGCGGTACTACCGCCTATACCAGCGGTACTACCGCCAGGGCCGAAAACAGCAAAATTCTGAAAATTGCTTTCGTCATATCTTTTGATTCCGGACTCCGATTTGAGTGATTCTTGGCTCGTTGTGAAGCTATCAACGCGCTCTACGACACCATTGCGGTTGTTCCATCATCCCTAAACTCGTGGGCAAGCACGAGACTACGACAACAAACGGGTAAGGTTGTCGAAGAAGGTATAACCTCTCCAACACTTACCTTGGTTCCTTTTCCTTGCAAGCCACATTTCATCCTTGTGTTTATCACATTCTATTGAGGCTAGCTCTTGACGATTGCGTGGACTTTGCACTTCGGCACCGTGTAGTTTCCGAGCAAAAGTTGTGCGCTAGTTATCATATCATATATCGTGTTGGCTTGAAGGAAGTGAGTGTGCAAAGAGCTCAAGAAGCAAAAGAGCCACCATATTTGAAAAGAGAATACTTCAAGAAGCGAAAAGAGCCACCAAAAGAGAGAGAAAAGAAAACACCACTCGCCACTTTGTAGGTTGCGCCAACGCTCGATGAACATGTTATAGGTGGTGTCCGTAGTGCAAATCGTGGAGTCCACTCATACTTTGCAATCGAGCTAGTGGCTCATCGAGCACTTGTGCAACACCGAGCGTAGTCTTCGCTAGGTTTTCTTGCTCATTTTCATAGTTGCACAAGTCCCTTCCATCGCCACGTGTGTGTTTCTTTCTTCTTTTCTTTTGAGATCGACTTGTTTGGCTTGTTGATCATTTTGGTTCTTTACTTGCTTAGACAATATCTTGATTTCGGGTTGATTTCATTTGGCTTTCCAACCACCATACCTACCTATCCACATAAGTGTGTGAGTTGGGTGTGAGAACCGGATTCTCATTGAGCAAGCACATTTATCCTTCGGTTTAGTTTGTCTTGCTTGTCTATTCAAATACATCTCACTTGTTCATTGAGAATCATGTTTAGGGGAAGTACAAATGGGAGCTCAAGCTCGGAAGGTGATGGCAATGAGGTACCTTGAGGCGACCACGGCTACGTCACGCATAATGAGTTCGTCGGTCTTCGCCATCTTGTTCGTGATGGACTAGGCCGCTATGAGCGTCGCCTCCAAGCTCAAGAAGGGAACTTTGACAACTTGCGACACGACTTGCACACCATGCAAGCCAACTTAAACGAGCAAATGTCGCAAATGAATGCGCACATGGCGAACCTCTCACGTCGTGGATCTTCTTCGTCATCTCGTCACTCAAGGGAGGTTTCAAGATCATCGCGCCGACGAGAAGATGGACAAGGTGCTCATCAAGGACGGCAAGAAATGCCAAGGCACGACGAACATGATCGACGTCGCCATGATGATGAGCGTCACCAATCGCCTCGAGTACACCATGACAATGGACATCAAGAGCATCATCATAACATTGGTGCAAGGCATGAAAGAACACCATCACCACCACCACAACATCAAGAACGACGAGAACCTTGGGCCAATGGCAATGGTGTACCGGGTGGTAATGACTATGGTGATCAAGGGCGTCCACATCACCATCCTCCAAGGCCACGCCACCGTCATCGTGACCATGTCAACCGTGACGAGAACCCAATGCCGCATCATGAGCCGCGTCCTCACCAAGATCATCATCAAGATAATCATCATCATCCCCAAGTCGAGTCAAGTGATAGCGAGTCAAGGCACCACCATGGTGATGGACTCAATCAACGGAGACGTGGACGTGCATTCCCACCTCCAAACCATGGGGATGACTATGACAACTTGAGCAATCATCGGCTTGACATACCCAAGTTCTTTGGAACAAGTGATCCGGAAGCATACTTATCATGGGCACTCAAGGTTGACAAGATTTTTCGAGTTCGCAACTTCTCCAACAATAAGATGGTGACCCTAGCATCCTTGGAGTTCGAGGAATATGCTCTCTTATGGTGGGAACAACTCCAAGATGCACGTGTGCAAAACCACCAACAACCTATCACCAATTGGGTTGAAATGAAGGAAGAGATGTACAAGCGCTTTGTGCCTACTCACTATACTCGAGACCTATACAAGAAGTTGCAAGAGTTGAACACTAGTACAGAACGACACATCGGATACCCCTCTATGGAAACGGCACAGGTTAGGCGACGGAGAATCACGCTTTCCGCGTGAGAAAACCCGCCCCGCCAGGCAAGCTGGCCCGCGTCCCGCCTTCATAGGCAACGGTCGCGAATTATTAACCGTTGCCGATATGTTGGTAACGGAGTTTATTTTCACTCCGTGTGCGATATGTTCTTCGATCGAATCGGAGAATTGTATACAACCGTTGGCGAGGTTGCGTATATAAAATTCCTTTTTAGCACTATCTTTGATATTATAAAAGACTGTCGATTCACCCTTGTTCCTCTGCTCTAGCTTGTTTTTACTCCGCACTCGTGTCCTCCATGGCCAAGAGCATGAGCTCGTCGGGGAGATCGAATGCGTCCTCCTCCTGCGCCGCCGGGGCCGGGTCAGATCTGCCGCTTGTGAAGTGCGTTTGCTGCCGCTGTCGGAACGCGATTCGTCGAGTGTCGCGTTCGGATCTGAACCCAGGCCGGATCTACTTCAAGTGTCCAAATCACAGGGTTAGTTCGACGCTTCGACCAGTTTTGATTGAGTCTATTCTATGTGTGATGCTGATTTGCCTCTGGATTCGATTTACCATTTGGCAGGGGAGGGGCGAAGAGTATTCTGGGAGCTGTGATTATTTTTTTTGGATTGAAGATTATGTTGAGATGCTGCTTGCTAATGGCGTCGAAGTGGATGCTGCAGAGCTGGAAAATGTAGCCTTGATAGTCAAGAAGGCGAACATGGAGATGAAGCCGCACACTGCAGCAGCTCTAGCTGGTTTGGCATGGAGCCCAACAAACAATTCGACTAAATCTGACCATGTTGTTGCTGTGCGCAAGGAGCGGCATAAAGGAACAGAAATAGCTCAGTTAAATGTTCTTGTGAGCATTGCTAGAATGATTTTGTGTGTTTGTGTGCTGCTGTTAGGTGTGAACTTGTATGCAGCAATGAAAATCAGTAGAATGTTCTAGGTTCGTATGCAGCTATGCAAATCAGTACAATGTATTAGGTTCGTATGCACTTTGAAAATCAGTAGAATGTATTAGGTTCGTATGCAGCTCCGGAAATCAATAGCACATAGTAGTTGTGAACTTGTATCCAATGGAAACGGTTATATAAATTGTCCGTTGCCAATTGGGCGCTTATAAATGTACTGCCGACAGAGCAAGCCATCAGTCTCATTCTCACTCCCTCACTGTCTATCTTTCAACCCTAGCCGCCGCACACTGTAGCTTTTTGCTCTCCTCACTCTCTCCGCACACTGTCCGCTAATGATGCGGCAGTGCCACCATCTGACGCCCTCCTCCTCCGGTGATGCCCGGCATCTTCTGAGCCAGGCCGATGTGGAGGAGGTCATTCATGAGGTGGTGGTGCAGCACATCCGGCGGATCTACCAGCAGATCTACCAGCAGAAACCCATCTGGAGGAGGAAGTGGCCGATCTGGAGGAGGTGGAGGAGGAAGTGGCCGATCTGGAGGAGGAAGTGGCCGATCTGTAGGTAGTGTCTGATCTGGAGAAGGAGGAGGAGGTGATTGCGTCGCAGCGCGCTGGTAGCATCGCAGCGCATCTGGCAGAGGCCTGCACCTCCTCCCCCGCCGGTGAAAGGTATAAATCTTTCTGTGACCGGCTGTGATGCCGATGAACTAGGTTCTACGTATGAGCATTTCATCACATAAACAAATTCACTCACAAACATGTGTACATATTATTACAAGTATATAAACATAGACATCCAATGCCTAGTCCAAATTCATACATACATGTTCTGATAATTACAAACACTTATTGTTAAAGCACCATCTGTACAAACTATTTAAACACCGACATCCAAAGCCTATTGCAATTCACCTAGGGCATTCTTGCACCTAGGGCAGAGCATTTCCTGCCATGTTGGACGTAGCCTGTCCTTCAAGGTTAGGATCGTGCGATACAACTCGTAGGTCACGTACCCATCTATTGCTGCGTAGTCGAGGTTAACTTTGTGCAACGGCATCGACTCCCAAAAATTGTGGTGTTGGATGGAAATTCCTTCTTCATGTTGGCGTATGATTTGTCGATGAGGTCTGCCGCTAGATCACCCATTCCGTCCCTCTCGTCTCCACCCTTGATTTTGTATACGAGTTGGATGTCCATGTAGTACTCCGGTGGAATGTGGAAGCCGGCAGAAGAAAGCACCTTGCTGTCGTTGGTGATGTCCACGCTTGCGAAGGTGATATTCTTGCGTTCAAAGAATTTGCCCAACTCTGGACAATTCTTCTTGGACTTGCACCAGTGGAACACGAGGACATGCTGGCGCATGGCGAGTTGCAGGACAGCCATGTCCCGACGATTACGGGTGTACTCGATGTCAAGGCCGATGAACCGATGCTTCTCCTCTGCTAGCCATTCCTCGTACTTGTCGAGGATCCGCTCCACGGTATGCTCCTCGTTCGTGTACACCACCTCCCGAACGGTGCCGTGGGTACGGACGGTAGTTGTCTTTGTTGTTCTGTTGCGGTCGTCCATGGCGGGTGGGGGATTGGGGTGGAACGAGGAAGAAGAGAAGGAAGGAATGCGAACTGTCTGCCACCGAACAGAGCAGTTCCTGGATATTTGCCGTCGATCTTAGCAGTTTCTCGAAAATGGCAACCGAACAAAGCAGTTGCTGGAAAATAGCCACCGGTTTTTTTTATCCAGATGTATTTTGTACATTTCGCTAATCTTTTTTTTCTTTCACGGAGGAGTTTATTTCGGCAACACTGCATAAAAGTACCAATGTACCATTCCGAGAACCAAAAACCTTAAGACAAGGAAATTTCGTGGATACTGGTCTCGGAGTGGTACAGCGACGACCGAGAGCTCATAGAAGGTGAGCTCCAAGTCAAAGATGGAACGCTGGCTTAATTAAGCCAGCCTTCCATCTTGTTAGGTTAGTTGCTTATAGGTTTAGAGTTCATGATTGTAGTCAAAGTGTAATAGGTGATATTACATTATGCCAATGTGTGATAGATATGATTGTAGTCAAATTGTAAAAACGGTGATATTATTGTATACCAATGTAATGATGGCATTTGTTCTATGTTATGAATTGAATAACGTTTTAGTGCATTGTGCAATCAGCCTTTCATGTATTATGGCATATAACCGAAATATGAGAAAAGCTCAGTGCAAACAGGTAGATAGAAAACTCCGTATCTGATGTTGGAAAACTAAAGCAACGGAGGTTGCGCACAACCGTTGCCAAATGGGGACCTCATCGGAAACGGTGTTTTGCCTCCGTTACCGATGAAGGCCTTCACATCAGTGACAGGGTCGGGGACACGGACCCTTTCTCCGTTGCCGAAGGGGTTTTTGGACTGTTTCCGATGTGTCGTTCTATACTAGTGGAAGCAAGGTGTGAGGTCCGTGGATGAGTACTATAAGGAAATGGAAATCTCAAGGATACGATCCCATGTGGAGGAGTCACAAGAGCAATCATGACCCGTTTCTTGAATGGCCTCAACTATCCTATCAAGAAGATTGTGGAGTTCCAACCTTATACCAACTTGGTTGAGCTAGTCCATCAAGCAACAAAGGCCGAGCGTCACGTGCTTGAAGAGCTCAAGTATCTCAAGACAAAATCTTTCTTTGCAAACAAGTCATCATCCTCAACACCTCCAACGACACAAGCTTCACCTCAAGCAAGCATGAGAGGTACTCCAAACGTTGCATCTTCTACACCTCAAGCGCCTCAAGCTTTCAAGAGAGCGCCCCTCCCAAGCAACAAACCTCAAGGACAACCTACCGGCACAAGACTCTTGCAATGTTTCAAGTGCGGAGGTCAGGGACACAAGTCATTTGAGTGTACAAACAAGAAAGTCATGATTGTCAATGAATTGGGAGAATATGAGTCGATGAGTGAAGAGGAGTACATTGCCACCAATCAAGGCACCACCACACATAGTGCTCAAGATGACTCCAATGAGATATTTTGTGATGGTGACCCCAATGAACCAACCTTGGTTGTGACAAGAGCTTTGACCACCAATGTCCAAGTAGAGGAAGACCAACGATGCAACTTATTCCAAACAAGAGCGGTTGTTAATGGGAAGTCCGTCAAGGTCATCATCGATGGTGGAAGTTGTCACAACTTGGCAAGCAAAGAACTTTGTGACAAGCTCAACTTGAAGATCAAGAAGCACACCAACCCATACCATGTGCAATGGTTGAGTGATTGCGGAACCGTCAAGATTCAACATATGGTGCAAGTGTCTTTCAAGATTGGAGCTTATGAAGATACCGTAGATTGCGATGTTGTGCCTATGGACGTTTGTCACTTACTTCTTGGAAGACCTTGGCAATATGATAAGAGTGTTACTCATGATGGAAGGACCAACTACTATAGCTTCAAGAGCAATGAAAAGACCTTTGTCCTCCGTCCAATGACACCAAGTCAAGTAATTGCCGACAAAGCCAAGACTATTGCTAGGACACAACATGAAGCCAACCATCCAAATGACCATAGGCGTCATCCCACCGCACAAGAAAGAGCGGACCGTGTCAAAGCTTCAAGTGAGATGAGTGGTGAGCGAGTGATCCACCAAAAAGTGAGTGAGAGCCACAAGCCCAACATGAGTGAATCTTCAAAGAGAGCCACACCAAACTTAACTTTATTTGCCACCAAGAGAGACATGAGGGAGTTGAGAGAGGACCCATCCACACTTCACTATGTGCTCATATGCAAGGGTGAAGCCTCTTTTACTAACACCTTAACAAACATTCCTCCATCTTTGTTGTCTCTTTTGAAGGAATTTGAAGATGTGTTCCCTCAAGAG
This sequence comes from Poa pratensis, assembly GCA_947311845.1. Classification (NCBI taxonomy): domain Eukaryota; kingdom Viridiplantae; phylum Streptophyta; class Magnoliopsida; order Poales; family Poaceae; genus Poa; species Poa pratensis. The sequence continues at coordinate 76,414,088 of CAMZMU010000042.1, read as the reverse complement.
GTGCCACCGGGACTACCTCCTCTACGCGGCATCGAGCATCGCATCGACCTTGTACCCGGAGCACCGTTACCTAACCGCGCACCGTACCGCACCAACCCCAAAAAACGAAGGAGATTGAGCGGCAAATACAAGAGCTACTTGACAAGGGCCACATCCGTGAGAGCTTGAGTCCGTGCGCCGTGCCCGTCATCTTGGTGCCCAAGCACGACAACACCTTACGCCTTTGCATGGATTGTCGCCCCATCAACGCCATAACCGTTAGGTATCGCCATCCTATCCCTAGACTTGACGACATGCTTGATGAACTTTGTGGTTCCGCTATCTTTTCCAAAATTGATCTTAAGAGTGGCTATCACCAAATAAGGATGAGTGAGGGTGATGAATGGAAGACCGCATTCAAAACAAAGCTTGGTCTTTATGAATGGCTTGTCATGCCATTTGGTCTTTCCAATGCACCTTCAACTTTTATGCGTCTTATGAATCATGTCCTTCGTCCTTTCATTGGAAAATTTGTGGTTGTCTATTTTGATGATATTCTCATTTATAGCAAGTCGGTGGAAGAGCATACTTCTCATGTTGCTCAAGTTTTGTTGGCACTTCGCAATGAAAAGCTTTATGCTAATATTTCTAAGTGCACTTTTGCCACCGATAAGCTCATTTTCTTGGGTTTTGTTGTTTCTTCGAATGGTGTTGAAGTTGATGAAGCAAAGATAGAAGCTATTCGTTCTTGGCCTTTTCCTACGTCACTTGAGGAGTTGAGACGTTTCATGGGTTTTGCCGGATTTTATCGTCGATTTATCAAAGATTTTTCAACAATTGCATGCCCTCTCCATGATCTTACTAAGAAGAATGTGCCTTTCATTTGGGGCCATGCACATGATTTTGCTTTCAATGAGCTCAAAGGTTGTTAACCCAAGCCCCACTACTTGCACTTCCGGATTTTTCCAAAACTTTTGAAATTGAATGCGATGCAAGTGGTTTGGGTATTGGAGGAGTTCTCATGCAAAATGGTAGACCCATCGCATACCATAGTGAGAAACTCGATGGAGCTCGCTTGAATTATCCAATTTATGACAAAGAGTTGTATGCTTTGGTTCGTGTTTTGGATGTTTGGCAACACTACCTTCGTCCTAAGGAGTTTGTCATTCATTCCGACCATGAATCGTTGAAATATTTGAAAAGCCAAACAAATTTGAACAAACGACATGCTAAGTGGGTTGAGTTCATTGAGTCTTTCACCTTTGTAATCAAATACAAGAAAGGTAAAGACAATGTGGTTGCGGATGCATTATCCCGCAAGACCAACCTACTTACACGTTTGATATTAGTGTTTTGGGCTTGGACGAGATAAAGGATTTGTATGCCACCGATACTTACTTTGGAAACATTTTTGCTAAATGCTTGGAGATCAAAGGATTGAGGATTTCCATTTGCACAAAGGGTTCTTGTTTAAGGCTAACAAACTTTGTATTCCCGAGTCTTCGCTTCGTTTGCTTCTTTTGAAGGAATCTCATGGAGGATCTCTCATGGGACACTTTGGCCGCGACAAGACCTACGCCATGCTCGCTACCAACTACTATTGGCCAAGAATGAAGCGTGATGTTGAACGCTTAGTCCGCCGATGTTCTACATGTCTCAAAGCTAAGTCCACACTAAACTCTCATGGCTTGTATACTCCTTTGCCAATTCCACATGGACCTTGGTCCGATATTGCCATGGATTTTGTGTTGGGACTTCCACGCACTAAAACAAACAAGGATTCCATATTTGTTGTCATTGATCGATTCTCTAAGATGGCACACTTCATACCATGCAATAAGACCGACGATGCTTCACACATTGCAACTTTGTTTTTTAGGGAGATCGTTCGCCTTCATGGAGTGCCAAAGACGATTGTGTCGGATCGTGACGTCAAGTTCGTGAGTTACTTTTGGAAGACATTGATGGCCAAGATGGGAATCAAGCAACTCTTCTCCACCGCCTATCACCCTCAAACGGATGGTCAAACCGAAGTGGTGAACCGAAGTCTCTCCACGCTCCTTCGTGTGTTGATCAAGCCAAACTTGAAGAATTGGGAGGAGTGCATTCCTCATGCCGAGTTCGCCTACAATCGAGCACAACACCGAGCAACAAAGAGAAGTCCATTCGAGATCGTTTATGGTTTCAACCCATACACCGCTTTGGACATGCTACCACTACCACTTCATGAACAAACAAGCATGGACTTCGACAAGCGCGCCGCCCACATGAAGAAACTACATGAGGATACAAGAAACACACTTGAGAAGCACAATGAAGACCTTGCTAAGAAGATGAACAAGAACAAGCGCGCCATGATATTTGAAGAAGGAGACCTAGTGTGGCTACACCTTCGCAAGGACCGCTTTCCGGATGCGAGGAAGTCCAAGCTTCACCCTCGTGGAGATGGACCCTTCAAGGTCATCAAGCGCATCAACACAACACATACAAGATCGACATCACCAACTCCAAGTACTTAGTTCATGACACCTTCAATGTCGCCGACTTATCACCATATCATGGAAGTTCAAGCGATGAGGATGAACAAGAGTCGAGGACGACTCTTTCCCAAGGGGGGGGGGAGATGATGTAGCCCAACCTCCGGTTGCTACACATGAACCGCCAAGTGGACCAATGACAAGAGCACGAGTCAAAGCCCTACATGAAAAGGTGAACTCACTCCTATACTTTTGTGATCTTGATGATTCCATGAATGGTTTGCTACCTCAAGCTAGCGTCCTATGCATACTCAGGAATGAAGCCTCCAAAGAGCCCCTTGAGTCGATGGACGAAGATGCGGAAGTTGGACAAGATTCGAGTCAAGAAGAAGAAGAGAAGAAGGGAGAAAAGAACCAGGCGCAGCGGTACTACCGCCGGGATAGCCGGTACTACCGCTGGGGAGATACCGCCGTCGCTACCGCCGAAGAAGGCATTCTGCCGCGCGTCCCGGTACCGCTGGAGGTACCGCCGACGTGGGATGAAGCGCCCCTGCCCGCACCAGCGGTACTACCGGCTAAGCCAGCGGTACTACCGCCAGTGCGGGAGCAGCTCGGATGGATGACTCGAGTTACCTCTCCCACCTACCCCTTTTTGGTCAACACTACTTATAGGACCCCGAGGGCTCAGATCTAGATTCAGACTATGTTGAGATTGAGTTGAGCTTAGCTCCTTTCCATCCTTTGGATGTTGCCTCTTTGTGAGATGCCTCTTCGTGAGATGCCTCTGCGTGAGATGAATCAAGGCCTCCCCATGTGGAGATGAACTCCTCCGTGTAATCGTGATTACTTGCCTCTCGCTGCGGTGATTGGACCGGTAGATTCGACCGGTGAGACAAACGAATCTTAGAGTAAGTGTGCTTGCATCTCTTGAGGATCGGGGGCTACCCTTGGGGCGTGTTACCGGTCGATTGGTTGCTTGTGTCTTGCTAGTTATCCTACTTTGCCCCTTTTGTGTTTGGTTGTTCTTCGTGTTCATCATCGTGTTCTTGTGTTCTTCGTCAATTTCGCTCAAATCCGTGAAGACCGGGACCGCACCCACATCAATAAGCGAAAATATCGGTTAATAAAATGGAATATTATTTCTAAACCGATGGGTTGGCTTAGGCATCGAGGTTCCCGACTTGAAAAAACAAATACTTACCAGATGGTTGCTTAAATTTTTAAATGATGAAGGGGTGTACCAAGAATTGCTACACAATAAATACCTACATTCTAAAACATTAGCTCAAGTAATCCGACAAACTCTCCGTTCTGGAAAGGACTCATGCGGATTAAAGAGGAGTTTTTAATCGAGGCTATTTCATAATTAGGGACGGAAGACCACTACGTTTTGGGAGGACACGTGGTTGGAGATACCCCACTGCACCATCAATATCCATCGCTATATAATGTTGCACATTGGAAAATTGTTTCCCTGTACGATGTGCTTTCTACTGCTTCTCCTATGAATATGTGTTCTAGATGGCTCTAATCGGAGATAAATGGGACTCCTGATCTCACTTATGGGTCTGATTGATGGATATTAACCTGACAGATACACTGGATAAGTTCGTGTGGAAGCCTACGAGTAATGGCTTATTCCCGGTTAAGTATGAGAACTTAATGAATGGGCACACACTATACTTGTGCACGAACCTTTGGAAATTAAAAATACCGATAAAAATAAACGTGTTCATGTGGTTCCTTAATAGAAAAGTCTTTCTAACAAAAGATAACCTTGCTAAAAGGAGTTGAAAGGGATCCACGAAGTGTTCCTTTTATAGCTCAGAGGAGATTATAGAACATTTGTTCATTTCTCGCCTTTTTGCTAAATTAGTTTGGCGCGTTGTTTATAGCTCCTATAATATACCTCTACCGACCAATGTGACTAATATGTTTGGTAATTTTTTTTGCGGGGTAATATGTTTGGTAATTGGTTGAATGGAAAATTCATATTGAAGTTTTAGCTATTTGTTGGTTCTTGGACCGCATCCTCTAACCAGTTGTCCTAAAAAGGGAGGCCGCAAATATTTATTTTTAATATTGCGTTGCTGGTATTTGAACGCAAGACTTTTTGGTTCTTATATCATATTGGATCGCATGCTCTAATCAGTTGTCCTAAAAACCGATCTGTTAAGAGAGACTAGGCAATTGTATTTCAACATTGGTCACTTAGTCTACATGGAATTGTCGAAATAACCTTATTTTTAATAGAAAAATGAAATTTTCATATCTTGTGGGTTATCAAAATGGCGGTCCACTAGATGCAGCTGTGGTCACTCCTTTCCTTGGACTAGCGAGATATTATGGTTAGGTGTACCAGGCTTTTGATGGTCGGTCAGATATCTTCAGACGGGCTTCATGGCAGCACATTGACTTCGTGATGTGTAGTTGCTTTATGTTGTCCTTTTTACGCTTGTTCATGTTTAAGCCTTATGTGATTAGTGAATTGTAAATTTTCTACTAAATTTTGCAATAGTGGAAACTGTTGCCTAGCTAAGCAACAACATGGCGTTTCTCCCTTTTTCATGGGCTGTGGGCCGCGCGGATGATTCGGGCGTACAAATCGCCGGAGCAAATTCTTCGAAGAAGCCCAGGACAAACAAGCAGGACGGGCTCGGGCTACCTCCCAACAGAAACCCACAACTCGGGTATTCATTCACTTCCGGCAGCAATCCCGCCGCCGCTCCTCCGCCTCCGCCGCCTTTGCCAAGCGCAGCCACTGCGCCCATGGCTACGGACTGGTCGTCGACGAGCCGAGCGTGGGAGAAGTGGACCGAAAAGCACCTCATAGTCACCCATTCTAATTAGCTAAACATAACCATATTGCCACCGGCCGGGATAAATGTACTACTCCCTCCGTTCGAAAAAGGATGTCACAAAAATGAGCACACATAGCTCATTTTGTGACATCCTTTTCCAAACGCAGGGAGTAGATCAAAAGTTGGCAACCAAGCCCTGTGAGACCAGGAGACTCAAGACATTATCTACTGTCTCGGAGATTTAGCAGGCAGCATCCAGAAGGGAGGTCTGGGTTGAGGGTCGGGCGCCCCATGGCACGGCTGCAGCGTCGTGATCCCTCCATCATCCAGATCGAAAACGTAGAGACAGGTGACATCCGCCCGGCTCTTGACCCAGTAAACTCGGTTCCTCCTCAGCCCGCACTCGCTGGCCGAGCACGACGACGACGCGCTGAACTCCCCCTGCAGGAGGAATACCCTGTCACCGATGTCGTCCGTCTTGCGCCACGCCGGTTCCGAGAAGTCCATCCTGTATACGCCGAACCCCGTGGGCACATCCAAGAACGGCAGGGTGTAGAAGACGCACACCTGGAAACGCTCACCGCCGGACTCCAGCATAAACGTGTCCGCGGCGGCCGATCCGTCAGGGAATACCACGTAGCCGGCGTCCATGTCGCCGAACTGTGACTCGGTTTCGTCGCCGCCGTCCCCGGTGAACTCGAGCGTGCCGGTCGTGTCCGCCGACTCGTCGTAGTAGAACCTGCCCTTGAAGGATGTGATGGTGTGAAACACCTTCTTCTGCTCCACGAAGTCCTGAAAGGTCTCGTCCGCACTAGTAGGGAAACCCCTACCGCTGGCAAACAAATTTTGCCTACCACTGGCGAATTCAGGTTCGCCAGTACAAAATGGCCAGTGGTAGTTTCTACCGCTGGCCGTCCCCGCGTCGCCAGCGGTACGAAACTGTACCGCTGGCGAACACGGCCCCCGGCCGCCAGCGGTAGGTTCGCTCAGCGCTGGCGGTGCGCGCGACTGCCAGCGGTACGTCCTCCGCTCGCCAGCGGTACAGATGCGTGGGAGGACCTTGATCGCCAGCGGTAGTTTACAGGTTCGCCAGCGGTATATTTGGCGTTTTTTTTGAAAATTGTATTCCAGCAGTATATACAGGTATATATATCAGCAATATACGTACAGATAGCAGAAACAGTATAGATACATGATTATAAGTACAAACCGAAAAGTTATACAAATGTTTGACCGAATATGTATCATACAAAAGAAAACCGTACATCACACGGTTGAGACGGTGTTTAGTAGTCTTCGATATTACAATAATTTAAACGCTAAGTTTGTGAGCAGCACGCAATGACAAAGATGACAAAGAGATCATGGTGAAGTATCCGGTCGTTCCTCCTCTCTTCCGACCGCTAGCTTCCGCCTCCTCCTTGCTCATTCTTCATCTCTATACAGAAGACAGATAAAAAAGTTAGGCAACAAATAAAATTGAGTGCGTGAAAGATTTAATTAGACACAAATAAAGTAGGACTTAGACACAAGATTCAAAAAAAAGTTATGCCTCATACGGAGAATATATTGAAAACACACAAACAATCCCGAGAGTTTTGTTGAACCAAGTAGGAGGCACAAAACTTGTATGTGTGCATAATACAAGGTTCAACAAACTCTCAGGATTATATAGTGCGCCACATCATTTAATCATCGGCATGGTAAAAAAAATGAAGAAGACCAACTCATACATGTCAACTCAAAGAATGCCTCATATAATAGATTGGACACACAAATTCAGGGATGGTGTGAGCGAGCCAGTATGATGCAGAAGATATGTTTTCTTGCATTATAGGGCTCACTCACAACACCCCTGAATAACATAGTGTCACCTCATTTTAATCATAGGCATTATAAGACTTAGAGAGAAAACAAGATTCAAAAAATATTATGCCTCATACTTAGAATATTATTGGAAGCACACAAGGAATTCTGATAACCTTGTCGAACCAAGTAGGAGGCACAGAACTTGTATGTGTGCATGATACAAGGTTCAACAAACTATCAGGATTCACAGTGCGCCACATCATTTTAATCATCGGCATTGAAAAAATGAGGTATAGGGATAAATGAAAAGCATGCCTCATACTTAATTAGATTTGGACACACAAATTCAGAGACGGCGTAAGTGAAATACAGTGGGATGCAGAAAATGTGTATTCGTGCATATCACAGGTTTCACTCACATCGCCTCCGGTTCACATAGTGCCACAAAAGTTTAATCATCGGCATTGTAAGACTTAGAGAGAAACAAGATTCAAAAAATATTATGCCTCATACTTAGAATATTATTGGAAGCACACAAGGAATTCTGATAACCTTGTTGAACCAAGTAGGACGCACAGAACTTGTATGTGTGCATGATACAAGGTTCAACAAACTATCAGGATTCATAGTGCGCCACATCATTTTAATCATCGGCATTGAAAAAATGAGGTATAGGGACAAATGAAAAGCATGCCTCATACTTAATTAGATTTGGACACACAAATTCAGAGACGGCGTCAGTGAAATCCAGTGGGATGCAGAAAATGTGTATTCGTGCATATCACAGGTTTCACTCACATCGCCTCCGGATCACATAGTGCCACAACAGTTTAATCATCGGCATGATCGAAAGACGGTAAAAAAGAGTTCTCACACATGTCACACAAGTTAAAAGAGCTAGGCATGCTAGTTAATAAATTAGCGAGATCACGCACCGTTGTCATTTATGTTAATGAATTCGGGTACTCCATACGTCCCTTTTTAGCAAAGTCATGCCAAAATTCACGAAAATTTTCGGCATGACCTTTGCTATAAAAGGACGTATGGAGTACCCGAATTTGCCGGAACGGAAGTTAATCAACGTTCCGGCAATCTCAAGGGCCTCTAGGGTACCTGAAAACAATTCACATGCATTCATCGACCATTTGTCAGTCGCATTGCGACATTCACATCACACAAAAATTCATCGACTCACCACCACAACCACACATTATCCATCGAGATTTGCCGATTGCATTCCGACAACATTTCATACAAAAAATAGAAGTAGCTAAACTAAACAATAGCTAAACATGGAGGTCTAAACATAAATCATAAAATCAATTTCATTAAACCTAAACACTACCTAAACTAAATCTAAAATAATAGCTTTTCAAAAAAAAATGTGTTGTGCATTTTCACAAGCACCTTCGGTGCTAGGAAGGAGAGGAGGGAGGGAGAGGATGCGGGGGGCCGTACCTGCGGTGCTCGATGGCGAGGGGCGGCCGGAGGAGGGGAAGAAGACGGCAGGCGCTCGGGGCCAGGCCGTGTGCAGGAGGAGGCGGCGGCGCTCGGGGCCAGGCAGTGGAGGCGGAGGCGGTGGCGCCAGGCGCTCGGGGCCAGGCCATGTGTAGGAGGAGGCGGCGGCGCTCGGGGCCAGGCAGTGGAGGCGGAGGCGGCGCGGGGCGGCGGCGTGGGACGGCGGCGCGGGCCGCGGCGTGGGGCGGCGGCGTGGGACGGCGGCGTGGGCCGTTTTGAATCAGGGAAAGCGCGGCCGGGAGAGGATAGAGTGGAGAGAGAGGCGCGTGGGCTTGCGCGCCTCTAAGTAGATGCGCATTCTACCACTGGCGAACACAACATTCGAGTTCGCCAGCGGTAAGAGCTAGGGGCTTTTCCCTATATAAGAGGCCAGGGGCAGACCAGGTCAGTTTGCCATCCCTACTTCGATCCGTGCCACCACTGCGCCGCCGCCGCCCTTGTCCGCGACGCTCGACGACCTCTCCGCGCCCATGGCCTCCGCCGGTGCCCCTCCACACCTCCGTGGACCTCCCCTAGTCTGTCCCCATGCCAATGTACGCTACCCTCTCTCCCTGATCCCCTCCTCCCCTACGTAGGTTGCATGCACCTTAGGTGTTTGATCAAACTCCCCACTATTATTTTTTTCAGATCTCGGGCATATACGTCGGCGATGGCCGCGGCCGGACACCTGTTGGACAATAACGGCCCTGTGCGGGATTGGGCTCCGCCGGGCTGGCACTGGGAGGTGTTATCTTCCGGAACGCGTAGCTTGGTGAGAAATCCGGGCGACGTCGTCGACCCGGATCTTCTTTGGTGGAGGTCGCGTGGGCCAGGGAGGTTCCAGAGGGAGCCGGCCCCCGAGGAGGTGGTACGTCGCCGTATAAGGGCGGAGGATGAGCACGTCCGTCGCTACATGTATTTGTTGGATACGGTGTATACTAATACATGGCAGGTAATGCAAAGGAATCCTTATCATGTGAGTATTGACCCTGTGATGGTTCCTACTCTTTGGGTGAGGAGCGCTCCCCGTGATGCACCCCGCTGCTTAGGACGAGGCAGAAGTTAGTTAAATAAAAATGGCATGGACTCCAGCTGTAACCGGAGTAAATAAAGATGTAAGCGTGATACTTTTGCATATTAATTTGATCAATGTTGCTTTTGTAAAGTGAGGAAAATAATGTTCCCTACTTTGAATTATTCTGCAATGCAAACACTGTTTCCGTATGTCTTCGTTCCCTACGTCCATGTTTTCTGCCAGTTCTCACAGTTCCCGACGTACCGACTGTTTACGGGACACGTTACGTCGGGTATCGTCCCGGTTAGCCGTTTACGCGTTTCCGTCCACAGAATCGCCCAGTTCTCACAGTTCCCGTCGTGCTGGGCGTTGACGGGAGATGTTACGTCGGTTATCGTCCCGGTTAACCGTTTACGTGTTTCCGTTCACAGAATCGCCCAGTTCTCACAGTTCCCGTCGTGCTGGGCGTTGATGGGACACGTTATGTCGTGTATCGTCCCGGTTCACCGTTTACGCGTTTCCGTCCACAGAATCGCCCAGTTCTCACAGTTCCCGTCGTACTGGGCGTTGACGGGACACGTTACGTCGGGTATCATCCTGGTTAACCGTTTACGTGTTTCCGTCTATAGAATCGCCCAGTCCTCACAGTTCCTGACGTGCTGAGCATTGACGGGTACACGTTACGTCGGGTAACTCGTTTTCGTACGTCTTTCGTTCCCTACGTCCATGTTTTCTGCCAGTTCTCACAGTTCCTGACGTACCGACTGTTTACGGGACACGTTACATCGGGTATCGTCCTGGTTAGCCGTTTACGCGTTTCTGTCCACAGAATCGCCCAGTTCTCACAGTTCCCGTCGTGCTAGGCGTTGACGGGAGACGTTACGTCGGTTATCGTCCCGGTTAACCGTTTACGTGTTTCCGTCCACATAATCGCCCAGTTCTCACAGTTCCCGTGGTGCTGGGCGTTGACGGGACACGTTACGTCGTGTATCGTCCCGGTTAACCGTTTACGCGTTTCCGTCCACAGAATCGCCCAGTCCTCACAGTTTCCGACGTGCTGGGTGTTGACGGGTGAAAGTGCATGGTTGCCCCCATGTGTGGTTTTGGTAAATAATGACACTCCTTATGGACTAATGTTTACATTGAGATATTCTTATAGATCTTGTCCATTGGAGTTCATGTGTTGGACTCTTGAAGATGGCATGATGACCAATGCTCTATTTAAGGGTTTATATGAAGAATGGTCATGTGTAGAAGATGAAGTGCAAAGGAGACATGAAGACGGAGCTTAGCGAGGCTTTCCCATAATGGAGTATGGGGGAGCATTTGGAGAAGTCTTCATCAAGCATGTGCTAGCAAGCACAATCAAGAAAGGTGTTCCAACTTGAGAGAGTCAAGATCGTCATCATCGAGCTCAAGTGGAATGCGCAAGGCAAAGGTATGATCTTGATAGGTTTTCTATTCTACCGGTCTCATGTTGTTAGTGGGAGACCGGGTTTTAGGATAGACGGCGTACTATCAAGAGGGGCTCTCAAGTGAGTAACTTGATCGCATCTTTGTGGAGAGCTCAAACCTTTGCATACTTGGCATATCATCTTTCTTGGTTCTTATTTGGCTTTTCTCCTTGTTGGGTTTTGGTGCTTGTCGTGATCTTCATGACAAGCCCAAGTTCTTCGAAAACGGATTTCATTTGGAAAACTTGTTGCGTTTTCGTGTTGGAAATATTACCGGTCCACCTTCGAGTTAGGGTCCACACCTTCCCATGTGTGGTATCCCCTCTATATTTGTGTGATAACACTCGTCGTTACCTTTCCAATGCAATTGGATTCACCTGATTTGGAGTTCATACGAGAAAGTTATTGCATTTCAGGTTTTACAGTTTCACTGCTTTCAGGCCGGAGTCTCCGGTCCTTGGTTTTCCTCGAGAGTGCTTTTCTTGTTCAGCCCCTGGTGGGGGCCGGAGTTTCCGGCCCAAGGGCCGGAGTATCCGCCCCAGGCCGGAGTTTCCGGTCCCAGGGGCCGGAGTTTCTGCCTGAGCTTCTCTCGTCTGTTTGTTGTTCACCCCCTGGTGGGGCCGGAGTTTCCGCCCCCAGGGGGCCGGAGTTTCCGCCCCGGACCGGAGTTTCCGGTCACTAGGGCCGGAAACTCCGGTGTGATATCTGGCTGCAACGGCTCTTTTCTGGGAGGGGTATAAATACCCCTCCACCTACCTCCAGCCAGCCAGCTCTTCCAAGCAACCTTTGCTTTCTCTCTCTTCCATTGTTGCAAGCTCATTTCCTTGATATCTCCCAATCCCTCCAACCATACTCTTTGATCTTTGGAGGATTGAAGGAGAAGACCTAGATCTACATTTCCACCAATCAATATCTCCTCTAAGTGAGGGGAACCTAGTGGATCTAGTTCTTGGAGTTCTTAAGTGGTTCTCCTCTTTGTTCTTCCTCTCTTATTCCCCCATAAGCATTTGTTGCTTTGTTGGAATTTGAGAGTGGAGGACTTGAGCACTTGTGCTCTTGCCTTTTGCATTTGGTGCATCGGTGTGCTCTCCACGAGGATTCGTGGAAGTTGAAAGCGTGTGAACTTGTTACTCTTGGGTCCTTGGACCCTAGACGCCTTTGTGGTGGTTGGACCCTTGTGTGGTCTCTTGAAGCCGTTCGGGAGCCCCCAAGCCCTTTGTGGGTTGTGCCTCGGATTGTTGTTGAAAGCCGTTCGGGAGCCCCCAAGCCCTTTGTGGGTTGTGCCTCGGATTGTTGTTGAAAGGCTCCGGATTCCGCCTCGAAGGAATACCGATAGTGGAAGGTGAACCAAACCTTTGTGGTGCGGTTCATCGGAGAAGAGGGTGAAACCTTTGTGGTTGTTGAACCGTTGTGTCGGTTCACACCTCTCCAACGAGACGTACTCCCTTTCAAGGAGGAACTCGGGAATACATCCTCGTCTCCGCGTGATTCGGTTATTTCTATACCCGAGCCTTTTACTTATGCACTTTACATTGTGATAGCCTTCGTGCTTGAAGTATTCTATATTGCTATCACCTTGTTGCTTGTCTTGCTTAGCATAAGTTGTTGGTGCACATAGGTGAGCCTAGTATATTTAGGTTGTTGGCTTGTTAATTTAAACACATAGTTTTATTCCGCAATTAGCAAGCCTTTAACCGGAAAAGTTTTAATCGCCTATTCACCCCCCCCTCTAGGCGACATCATTGTCCTTTCAACGGGTACACGTTACGTCGGGTAACTCATTTCCGTACGTCTTTCGTTCCCGACGTCTATGTTTTCTGCTAGCTCTCACAGTTCCCGACGTACCGACTGTTTACGGGACACGTTACGTCGGGTATCTTCCCGGTTAGCCGCTTACGCGTTTCCGTCCACAGAATCGCCCAGTTCTCACAGTTCCCGTCGTGCTGGGCGTTGACGGGAGACGTTACGTCTGTTATCGTCCCGGTTAACTATTTACGTGTTTCCGCCCACAGAATCGCCCAGTTCTCACAATTCCCGACGTGCCGGGCGTTGCCGGGACACGTTACGTCGGGTATCGCCCCGGTTCACCGTTTTCTCGTTTCCATCCACAGAAAACCTCGATTTGCATTTGTTTGCAACAAAAGAAGATCAAACAATTAATGCAAATATAAATAGACTGAAAATAGGAAACTCGATTAATTAACTCGATTGCATTACTCGATTGCATTACACGACCTAAACTCGATTGCGACACACACGAACCAAACACGAAATAAACTCGATCGATTCAGCACTCGTGATAACTCGATTAACTAAAACTAAACCTAAATCTAGAACTCCTCGTCGGTGTCGGGGTCGGAGTAGAAGTCCGAGTCCGAGTTGGTGTCGTCGGACACGTCGTCCTGCAGCGCGAGCCACATCTCGTGGCCGACGGGCCACCAGGCGCGGCCGCGCGCCAGCTCCTGCTCCGCCAGAGCCCTCTTCGCACGCCTCTTCTGCCGGTCATCGCGGCGCTCGGCCCGCTCCGCCGCTCTGGTGTTCCAGAGCTCGAGCTCCACGTCCATCTCCTCCGGGTGGTCCCGGTACCACTGCTGCACGGCGAGGCGGTCGCGCTCTTCGACGAGGTCGACCATCGCGCGAAGACGGAGGGCGGCGCGGTCCTGGGCGGTGACGAGGCGCGGCGCGGGCGCCATGTTCGCCGCCTCTTGGGCGTTGCGGCAGTCCTGGAAGTTCAGCGTGCGGCGCGAGCGGCCGAGCCTCCACGCCGCCGCGTCGTAGGCGCGGACGGCTGCTACCGCGGTCGCGTACGTCCTGAGCGGGACACGGGTATCGCCGGAGCGGATCTCCGCGTAGAACGTGCCGTTCGGGCGCTGGCGGACGCCGCGGTAGCCAGAGAGGCTCCTTCGGCGCGGAGGCATGGCGGCGGCGGCGGAGAGAGCGGTGGCGCGGATTGCGAGGCACGGGGACGCGTGTGGTGTGAGCGCGAACCGACGCGGGGCGGCGGGATACTTATAGCGCGCGGGGGCGGGAAACGTGGCCAGCGCGCGCACGCTATTTGGGCGGTTCTGCGCGCGAAACACCGCTGGCGAGTAGCACCGTTTCGCCAGCGCTAGGCCAGGCACCGCTGGCGAACGCAGGGGATCGGCAGAGCTGAGCGTGCACCGCTGGCGAACACAGATTTTAGGTGGCCAGCGCTAGTCTGCCCTGCTCCCCCCCCCCCCCCACCCGCCCGCTCGTAGCGCTGGCCATCTCGGCTCCTTGGTCGCCAGCGGTAGTGTTCGTAGCGCTGGCGACCTGCTTTCTGGGTTCGCCAGCGTTATTAACACTGGCGAACATATCCGTGTTCGCCAGTGGTAGGCTGGCGGCTGTAGGGGTTTTCCTACTAGTGCCGGGATGTCCATCGAGCCAATGTCGTAGTCGTACGAGAGCCATCCGCGACTGCCGCCGTTGACGCGGCAGTACCACATGTTGGGCATCAACCCGTCGCAGATAAGGACGCCGCACGTCGGCGAGGCGACGTCGTCCGAGAGAAGGCAGGTGAACCTCTTCTTATCCGGGATCTCGTCGCTGAGTTCCTCCATGTCCGGCAGTTGGATCCTATCGCCACTGTGTGGGTTCCATAGGAAAGTCTCCCAAGCGGGCGGGGTGCCTAGCACCAGGATCCAGCCGTAGGACGTCGGAAAGTACCTGCCGCTGATCTCCGGTATGCTGACGGTGCGCGACGTGTTGTCGGAGATGCTGAAAAGCGCCAGGGTGGTGTCGTTGATGTGGTGCACCAGCACGGGGAACGGCGCCACTGTGCCGGGGATAATGACCTCGCTCGGTTCTTCAGGTTTCGCCGGCTCCATTGAGGGCCCGCTTGGTTCACCGTTTTTCTTTCCCCCCTAAAGAAAACGACGGATTACTTCAGGAATTTACGGACCATTCCAGGTCCGTGGAATAATACCCGCCATTTATGGTCCAACAACCCCGAATCCAAGCGGGACCTGATCTGATGGCTTGACGAAGTGGGTTTGCTTGTGGCCTCTTTTTTCCTGGTGGTGTGAGATTGTCCGGCGCTACCCGATGTGGCTTTTAATTGGGAGAATTAGATCCATAC
Source organism: Poa pratensis (assembly GCA_947311845.1). Lineage (NCBI taxonomy): Eukaryota > Viridiplantae > Streptophyta > Magnoliopsida > Poales > Poaceae > Poa > Poa pratensis. The sequence continues at coordinate 76,398,957 of CAMZMU010000042.1, read as the reverse complement.
CATTAAAAGATCCGATCTTTAGAAAAATACCACTGAAAGTTTAAGAGTTAGAAAAATACCATCCAAAGACAGCTCCGTTATTGCCTTCTACCACACCCGTGAACTGGACGTTACCTTGCTCGAACTAGCATGCGCTCAGCTCGCCTGCAGCCATGGCGGACAGAGCGGTAGGAAACAGATGACGGTGACCACGGAAACGAGCGCGGAACTGAAGGGAAAAAGAGGTAAGAGACGCGTCTGCTCGCAGAGAAGTTCTTGGTGGAGTCGCCCATGCTCGGAGAAGATCCATGGCGCCGGAATTTGAAGATCCTCGCCGACGGCCGAAGAGGACGTCGAGGAAGTAGGCGTTGGCTCCAGGCGTCCTCGCCCCAATTCCTTCGGTGAACTTGACGCGGATGAAGGCCATGTTCCATTCCTAGTCCCAGGCTACCCTGGCGACGACCACGGCGACACCGCGTCGAGCTCCAGTAGCTCCCGATCATGGCGGACGTGGCTACTCGGTGGAGAAGATGCCTGGTAGCCGCACTTCTCCAGCAGGAGGTCGAATAGCAGCAGGCCCGAGATGGGGAGGGGATTGGCGGCCATGGGGAAGGCATTCGCCGCTGCGGAGGGACAGTTGGGAGCGCGTACCATGGACGAGCGTGCGTATTTTTTCTTCTTCTTTTTGAGCCGTGCGTGTGTTCGCTGTGTTCGGGTTAAGTAGCCGGGTTGTGTTTCAGTTCGATCATCGATTCGTTCAGAATTAACGACGAGTTCACGGTTGTGGTAGAAAGCAATCACGGAGCAGACTTTGGATGGTATTTTTCTAACTCGTAAACTTTTGGTGGTATTTTTCTAAAGATCGGATCTTTTAATGGTATGGATCTAATTCTCCCCTTTTAATTTGTAGGATTCCACCGTCTCTCTCTCCATGTACGTCTCGAAGCGGTCTTCGACGCGGAGTCGGAGAGGCCGAAGTCCGAACGACTCTTGCCTAGGAGTAGCTCTAACGACACAAACGGCCCAGCACATTGTTGAATAGCAGCCCAATTAATCACAGGCGTACTCAACTGTTATGCAAACTGGAATGCATCGGCCATCTCAAGGAAAGCCCAGGACATACTAGCGGGCTAGGCCCAGGCTTCCAGAAACCCAAAACTGGGGACTTCACTCTTCCGGCAGCAATCCCGCCGCCGGTCCTCCGCCTCCGCCGCCTTTGCCAAACGCAGCCACTGCGCCCATGGCTACGGACTGGTCGGCGGCGAGCCGAGCGTGGGAGAAGTGGACCGGCAAGCACGTCGCCTCGTCCGGTCTCCGCTCCCCTTCCATAGTTCCATTCCATCTCGCTTTGCTACTCCTTCTGGTCCGTCCCTCGGGTGAACTGATCCCCATCCTCTTGCAGGGATGCCGGTCAAGGCGGCGCTGCTGCTCAACTACGACCCCACCGGGCCATCTCGCCTTCTCCCCATCATGTAAGTCTCAATCCCGACCCCGATGGCACGGACAATTTAATGGGTGTTTCCCCCGCTGCACATTTGGGGGATCGTAGAATGCTTGATACTGGCGATTGACATAACCAATCTTCCCATTGATTAGCTTAGGCCATACCAGGGGCGTAGACAGGCCCCAGGCCACCCTGGCCTTGGCCCGGGGCGTCAGCCTAAAACGCATGCTAATTTGGTGCTACAGTACGACACTGTAGCGAATTGTATCTACAGTCAGTGAATGTGGCCTGGGGCGCAGGCTTATTCTGGCTACGCTACTGGGCCATACCAGTTCGATGCTTCGATAGCTAGAACGTTGCATATAGATTTGGAATTGTGATTGTGTGATTGAAACTTTCCTGCAATCTTGGTTGATGAATTTAGCAATGCTGTAGTTCAGTATCAATATTACTTCCAAACCACATCTACTGGAAGATGCATTTCAAATGCCAAATTCGATAAATTAGATTTTGGGGTGCATTGTTTGATATGTAGCTGAATTACTGAATCACAGATACCGAATTTTCAAAGATACGCAAAAACATATTCATTAAGACTCATCGACGTTCTTGTTCCGGAAGTTTTAACTCCACAAGCTGTTTGAACTGTCCAGAGCAGAGCAAGAGGGGACACGATTTACTGCTGTTGATCTGCAACCATTCATGGACTTCTTTAGAAGGAATAATCTGCAGACTGAATTCTTCTCCATTGGGCCAAACCAGTGTGAGTCTAAATCTTCCTTACTGCCTTAGGGATAGTGGAAACCTAATTATCTTTTTGTTATCTCCAGCAATATTTTGAGAGTTATAAATTTGTAGATTTAGTCACCTCAATCCATGAGCACTGGTTTTGTGCCCGTTGTGTTAACACAACAAAAGATGAAGGTGAAGGAGTTTTGGTTATGCAGATTGGAGCCTACTTATTAGTCTCCATGTACGTATCTCCTTGTTCAACTTTTGATTGAAAAATCTTCAAGTATTGTTACTTTGCTAGTATACATCTTGGTCTGCCCAAACTAATTTAAGCTACATTGGTATCTAATGCATAGGTATGATGGTTCACTTGGTTCAGCTTCACAGGCAATGATGGCTGTTGATCAGTTTGCATATCACTTTAACCGGAGAACACATTAACTGCCAACTTGTATTAGCTTTTGGTTCAATATGAACCTACAACTTGCTGTTTGGAATCATGGCCTTAGAATGTACTGTCTGACCTGACACAGTGATATCAGTAGTTTTCTAGTGTAATAGCTAAGATTCTCATGAATGTAGTTGAATTTAATCGTACAGTATTGCATGGTCCTATGAGTATCTAACTTCTTCCATTGTTTTTTAAGATTCTGGGAATTTCATGTAGTACAATATTTTTGTCTACTTTCTCGCACAATGATAACATAGTGAAATTATTATAATGTTTAGAAAAATGAAACTAGCATGAACATGAAAAGTTTATTAGGAGTGATGTGCCATGTGAGATCCAGTTTATAAGGAACGACAGCTTATAAGGAACTGGAGGGAGTAACTGTTATGCTTTATCAACTTTGTTCATAGGGTTGGCTTGATGCTGCGCACTCCATGCTCATCAATACCAGCTACTCCGTATTTTAACATCAGCATTAAAAAAGGGTGAACACAAACATGCATATGCATGCTCAAAACCAGTGCCACTAGCTTAGTTATTTGTTTATGAATATGTTACAGTTATTTACGCTATGTTTGTTTCTCCAAAGGAGAACATGCTTCATGTTTAGAACATTGCCATTCTGAATCAGTTTTTCCCCAAATCGATCAGCTTTCTCCACAGGCATATTTACAAAAAGAGGTGTTGCCCATTGAAAATTCTTGTACATGTCAAAAGTATTATGTGCTACCATCCTATAAATACATTTTAGGAATCATTCTCTTGCACATGCACATTGCAGGGCTGATCGACGCACCTTGAGCTAAACTACTGCTTAATCTACACCTTTTGTCCTGATGCGGGTCTTTTTGCGTAGATTGTAGGGATGATTCACTAGAGCGATTCACCAACTATATGGCGGGAGTATCGCCTGCAAGTTGGTGCCATGAGCGGTGAGTTGAGAAGGGTAATGGGTGTTCATAAAAGAAATTAGCGGTGTTTGTGTTAGGAATTGGAAGTTTGAGGTTTATTTCTTGCAGACTATAATACCTAGTTTATGTGCATACAATTGGTACAGAACTCATCACTGTGCATAAAATCTGGTTGGCCTCATCCCTAGTGTTCTACCCTGACTCGACTCTTGGCCAAACTGGATTCTAACTCCCAGCTTAGCCTCTACTTTTCTTCCTGCTGCTGGATTCTTTCTTCTTGCTCAATCAACTTTGATCTCTGCCTGAGGAGAGCCCTAGTTAGAGTCCTTGTCTTGCTGACCATTGGCCAGTCGCAACTCGTCCTCGATACGCTTTGGTCTCAATCTTCACCTGACTCTATGAACTTGTTTTTGGGCGCCACTAGGTGTTGCTTCCTATTTACGATTCATACTATTTTGGCTCTACTATGTAGACTGATTGAGTAGTGCTCACTGCTTTAAAGTTAATCATGTATGACAAAAATGGATTGTGATTATTCAGTTCCATCAAACTTGCCGTTCTTTTGGATGTACATTTGGTATATTTTTTCTCTCGAAATTGTGCCTGACAGTACTGAAGTCTTGGTTATCTTATCCGACTTAGCTACACCAACCGGTTTACCAAAAAGGAATACACGGGAAGCATCATTCCTCTGTTCCCTGGCAAGTACAAGACACAGCAAACATACATTTATAATTGAGCATGATGTATGGAGGATGCTGCTATTCAGTTGGACCCAGTGTGATACGCGCTTGCTCCTATGATTAAAAATGCCGAAGATCAAATGCAAGCGCGTCTGGGTACAGGGATGCAACTTTTCTCTGCTAAGCACAACAAAGTCAAAGCTCATTACCCAGCTCTTAGCTAACCTCATTGGGCAAATCCTTGGCCACTTGCACACTGGAACAGTCTAATACTAGTACTACCTCCGATCCATATTAGTGGGCACAACTTTGTCTAGATACACATGTATCTAGTCTAAATACTTAACTAGATACATATGAATTTAGACAAAGCTATGCCCACTAATATGGATCGGAGGGAGTATATGGTTTGTCATCGGTCGGTCAAAGCCAAATCTTGTTCTTGTACGGTACGGCACCTTTGAATTAACAATGACATTGCTGTCTTCTACACATAATGTACGGCCTATAATACCAACTGCTTATCACGAGACCAGCTTGTAATACTCCTACATTTCACTCTGGAATTAGCAGCTCTTTAATTTCCACCATGTTCTTTGATGGGCACTCGCACCACCACGGTGCTCCTGGACCTGAAGCTTCTTCCTACAACGACGGAGACCACAGGTTGGTGGTGGTTCTGACCTTTGTCATATTCTTCTCCTTCGTCGTCCTCTACCTCACCGCCGGCATCGTCTGGGGCCTGGCGATCACCGCTTTGACCGTGGCTCTCTCCTTCTGCTATCTCGGCGTGCGGCGCCGCCGCCGCCGAGCCGCTCGGAGGCCGGCCATTCCCGTCTTCGTCAGCTTGCGTTTTGATGGTCGGGGGAACGGTAGTGGCTTCGATCATCCTGATCCAGCAGTGTCACGGCTTCTACCGGCGTTCGCGTACAAGAGGGAAGGCGACGTGGGGGCTGCTGGGTCAGGGTGGGCGCAGTGCGTCATATGTCTGGCGATCGTGCACGTCGGCGAGGAGGTCCGGCAGCTGCCGGCGTGCAAGCATCTTTTTCACGTGGACTGCATCGACATGTGGCTGAACTCGCACTCGACGTGCCCCATCTGCCGTGCCGTGGTCGCCGAGCTCACCGTCGGCCTGCCGTCTGAAGAGGAGCACCTTTGATCGGTACCTTGTAAATCTTAGTAGTCAAATGTGTGTTTGTTTCAGATTACAGTGCTGGTATCTGTTTATCTGTTGATGTACAGATGGCCTTCGTTTACGTGCGATTTTGCAGAAGAAACTAGTTAATCGTATATATGTATGTATTAATATATAGTCCTTAGTATATATATGTACGCTTTTCATAGAATCACTTGGTGTTAACAACATAACTCTTGCCTGAAGTCGGGAAATCAGGTGGGGAAGGCATACAACGGGGAGACTCCAGCCTCATATCTTGTGCAGTCTGTAATTCATTCTGTGAACTTCTAGCGACACGGATGACATGAGCAATACGCCAGTACTCCCTATCTTACCGGCGGCACTTTCGGCCTTATTCCACGTGATCTTGAGCTTGATACTGATAGCATATATTCCGTAGACGTCCGGCAAATTTACAAGCATGACATATTGACATGCCTTCCGTTGAGTCGCTGTCTGAATTTTCTGCTCTCTGATCTCGACTGCAAAGCCTTTTCATCAATTCAACTGAACCTGCTGTCATAAAGTAGAAGTTCACCGCCACTGGTCAATATTCGGCTCACTCGGCTTACTTGATACTATTTCTCTCTCGAAATTGTGCCAGACAGTCTTGAAATCTTTGGTATCATGTCGATTTTGCTACACCAACCAGTTTACCCAAAAGGAATATACGGGAAGCATTATTCCATTGTCCCTGGCAAGTACAACATGACGAAAAACATACAATTATAAAAGTGAACATAATTTATGGACGATGCTGAAATTCAGTTGGACCCAGTGTGATATGCGTTTGCTCCGATGATTAAAAATACCCAAAATCACATGCAAAGATGCAACTTTTATCAGCTAATTAGAACAGAGTCAAAGCTCATAACCCAAGGGATATAACGCAGCTCTTCATTAACCTCATCAGGCAAATCCTAGCCACTTGCGCTCTGGAATGGTCTAAAATATGGTTGTCATCGCTCGTTCCAGGCCAAATCTTTGTCATGTACGGTATCGGTACGGCATCTTTGAGTTAACAATGGCAAAAAAAAAATGGCATTGCTTTCTGGTACAACATAATGTACGGCCTACAATACGAACTGCTTATCATGAGACCAGCTTGAACTTCTACATTGCAAGGTCAGCGAACGGCTAAGCTAGACAATTAGCAGCTGTTCACCATCACCATGTTCTTTGATGGGCTCACGTACCACCACCGTGCTCCTGAACCTGAAGCTTCTCCGTACAACGACGGGGACCACGGGCTGGCCGTGGTCCTGACCATCGCCATATTCTCCTCCTTCGTCGTCCTCTACCTCACCGCCGGCGTCGTCTGGTCGTTGGCGATCACCGCTTTGGCCGTGGCCCTCTCGTTCTGCTACCTCCGCGCGCGCCGCCGCAGGCATGCCAGGGCGGTCGGCAGCGTGCGTCTTTCTAGTCGGAGCAACGGCAGTGGCTCGGATCGTCCTGATCCAGCCGTGTCACGGCTTCTACCGGCGTTTGCGTACAAGAGGGAGGGCGACGCCGGGGCTGCTGGGTCAGGGTGGGCGCAGTGCGTCATATGCCTGGGGATCGTGCACGTCGGCGAGCCGGTCCGGCGGCTGCCGGCGTGCAAGCATCTTTTTCACGTGGACTGCATCGACATGTGGCTGAACTCTCACTCGACGTGCCCCATCTGCCGGGCCGCCGTCGCCGAGCTCACCGTCGGCCTGCCGTCTGAAGCAGAGCCAGTTTGATTGGTTGGCGCACACTTTGTAAATCGTAGTAGTAAAATGTGTGTTTGTTTCAGATTACTCCGGTGGTATCTGTTGATGTACAAATGGCTTTCGTTTGCCGTTTACTTATGTTTTCTGAAGAAACTAGTTAATCGTATATATGCACCTTGCAGTCTGCAAATCACACTGTGAACTTCTAGCCACACGGAAGACATTAGACATGAGCAGTACTATCTCTATCTACCAGCCACACTGCCGGCCTAATTGCACGCGATCTTGATCTTGATAGCATATTTGCAGTGAAGTCCGGCAAATTTACAAGCATGGCATGCCTTCCGTTGAGGTGCTGTCTGAATTACCTGCTCTCTGGTCTCGACTGCAAAGCCTGTTCATCAATCCAACTGAACCTGATGTCAGAGTGGAAGTTCACCGCGACGGTTCATCAATTCGGCTCACTCGGCTTACCTGGTACAGTTTCACAGAGATCCTTTAGGTTGTTATCTCCGGTTATTATGATGAGTATTTCTTATCACAAATTCACAAGCCTCGAATTTCTTAGGACAAGGTTATCTTCGGATTTTAAAGTTCATGTATGTTTGGGTACTAGTGAAAGCACGAATCCAATCTATATTTTATAAGGTGAAATACAAAGTGTTTTTACTGTTATCTAGTACAAGTGACCTAACCTACAGATTACAGAAGCCTGACGGCTGAAGTAATGTAGTACATGCTATCGTATACAGAGTTTACAAGTAGAATTCAGATGCTCTATTCTCAAACATAGTCGGAGCGCGACAATCTAACTGAAGCAGCCGCCAAGCCCACGTCGTGGACGTTCCTGAAACCAAGCCTTCTGGAGCGCCTCTGCTGCGGTAAGCCGCTTCGCCGGGTTGCTCTCCAGGAGCCCGCTGAGCACCTCGAAGCCCGCGGACGACAGCTTGCGCCAGGGGAACCGGCGCCGAAGACGGTGGCTGTTTCCCTTTCCCGTCAGCTTCGACCTCCACTCCTCCGGTATCCTCGAGTACCCAGGCCATTCCTTGATCCCCTGCACGCCGACGATGCCAGACACTTTGGCCATGATCTTCTTGTCCGATTCGCCGCTGAACGTGGGCTTGCCGCTGCCCGAGAGGAGCTCCGCCATTATGCATCCGAGCCCCCACGTGTCCACGCGTTCGTCGTACTCGCGCGAGCGCAGGAGGAGCTCTGGCGCGCTGTACGGCGTCAGAATTACCACCTCCGGCTGCGTCGGGCCCCGCTCTTTCATCCTGGACATCCCGAAGCCGCCGATGGTGTAGACGATACTGTCCTCTATGAGCTCTTGGATCGCCTCCTCCTTGGGGGGCTTCTGTGTCCTGTCCTCCGTGTCGTCGTCCAGGATCACGTTCTCCGGCTTAATGTCCAAGTGCATGATGCCCTTGCCGTGCACTGCTATGATCTAGATCACTGTCCTCGCGTCACGCACAGGCAGCTGGATCCGATCTGGGATACACATCACACACGAAGGATCCGTGCGGAGACAGAGAGAGGAAGAAGCAGGAACTAGCCTGTTACAATAATGATCAACGATGGTTCTCTTCCCGTTCAGCACGGCTGAAGTACTACGCCGTCCTCTGCTTTCCATCTTGGGCCGTCGTTGCCTTGATACGGCCCAAGGCCCTTCTAACATCACGTTGTCGACGACGCCGTGTGACTGGTGTCGTAGCAGGTCCCTCCCCTTGAAAACCTGCTTGCCCCCAAGCAGGGGCTCGTGGAAAGCGTTGCCGAAGAGCTTCTTCAGATTCCCAGGAGCTCATCGATGATGGTACTCCAATCCACTTGACATGTACTTGCTTGATAAATCCCTTGCCACGCTTGATTTCTCGTGTGCCAACAACTTCCAAAGGCTGAACTAGAAAGCAACCATCAGTAAGAAATTGACAGGAGGAAGCAGAGTGGATGACCTGATCAGGAGGAACCAGTTTCTTCAGTTGAGACACATGCAGCACGGGATGTATTTGACTTCCTACTGGTAGCTTCAATTTGCTTCAATTTGTACGCCATCTTGCCAATGCGTGCTAATACTTCATAAGGGCCAAAGTACTTGAATGATAGCTTGTGATTCCCTTGGCGAGCTACAGACTGCTGGGACAGCCGGAACAACTCTTGCCAAACTTTGCTTGTGAATACCGGATCACGATCCGAGATAATCACACTGGGCAGGCCATGTAATCTGTATATTGTGTCAATAAATTTTTCTGCCACAGTCAGAACTGTATAAGGGTGTGAGAGTGGTGTAAAATGCCCATATTTGGTGAATTTGTCTATGACAACCAGGATGCAATCATATTTCCCTGACCGTGGTAATCCTTCGACAAAATCCAAGCTTATCATGCTCCAAGCATCAGTTGGCACTGTGCCGGGCAGTGGGAAACGGTGACGCAGAGCTTGCTCTGATTCCCAATTGCATAAGGATGATGCCCGTCCTGTCCAGGAGGCCCTCACTTGATCGACCAATCCGCGGCCACGCTTGAGCTGATGGTTCACCTGACAACAGACGCAAGAGTACGACCCCGGCATGATAAGCTGCTCCCCGGGATCCCATGGCGTGGTGACCAACCCGACCACATGAGACTCCTTTAATCTGGACATATTCCAAAGAATGTCAATTGCCAGAAACTGTATTGCAGGTACAAGGTTTTTGGATGTCTTGGCCCAACTTTGCGGGTCTGGCGGCTGCGGGGGCACACAAACTGACCAACCCATGATGGTCGTCAATGGCACTCCTGACCACTCAGTGTGGCTGTAGCCTTTGTGGATATTCACCAAGGTTGATGGCTGGGTGGTCGCCGGCATGATAAGCTGCTCCCCGGGACTAAACACACCATACCTCCATGATGGAAAATGTAGAAAAACCCGGCATATTGTTGTCATGCCAATGCCATCCAACAAGAACATTGGTTCAGTTGTACAAGCACTGGAACTTGTTGACTGGCCAGCAAACAAGTTTGGAAGCATTTCTTGATGGCGTTCAAACTTGTGACTGTCTGCTGCCTTTTCCAAACCACTTCGTAGGAGTTGAACATTGTCAGCCCTGCATGCTTGTAATGCACAGTAAGAACATTGAATTTCCTTGCTAGCAATGGCACAAGTATACTCAACTTTGAATCTCAGGTCTTGTTCAATTGTCATGTCAACTATAAGCCACAAGCAGATTCGTTCACGGGCCTCTGTGCTAGCAGCCGACACATAGTAGTGCGACATGCGTGGACATTTAAACTGACCCCTTACAGCGTGAACTTCTAGGACCCATGGTGACTTGCGTAATTTGTCGACTAAATCCTCCATGTGCAACGTGCAGAGAAATCTCAAGGACAAAACTGCACTGATTTCAGACTTAATCCAAATAAGAGACTTGCACGTCATCATCATGCCATTTCCCTGTAAAGGTGGTGACCCAGGACTTGCCTTACAATCTTGTGACCTGCGCTCGAAGGCGGTGGAGCTGGTTCTGGCACATGTTCAGGAAGAGGCGTCGAGATGTGAGGCGGTGCGATTGATGATGTGCACATGCCATTCACCCCTCCCAGACATTCAGCTTGCCCACAAGCCGATAGAAGCAGCAGCCAGAACAGGTGATGGTGCTCCTGCTTGCTTTCCCCCCTCAGAGGTGACACCATCCAAGGCCTAACGGAAGGCAACACCGCGGCTTGTGTCATGGTGGACGAAGGAGCAGTCGTCATCGAACACGAAACTAGAGAAACTGACAGCACGGGTAGCAACAATGTACATCTGTGTGTTGTGGAGGGCGAGCATGATGCCATCCACAGAGGCCATGGCGGTGGCCGACCCAGAAGTAATCCGGGCTGATCTGGAGGTGTGGTGGTGTGGTTGCAGGGAGTGGTACAGCTACATCACGGGTGGACGCCAAGCCTGCCTGTAGGGTGCCTGCGTCTCGCTTGGCGCTCTTGGCGTCGGTGTTGATGTCGAGGACACCTGTCGAACAGGTGGTGGGCATATGCTTGTCCGGCTTGAGGATGCCGAACTGCTGCATGCTCGAGGGCAGCGGAGCTCCCACGGGTCCAGGACTGACCGTGGAAACAATCCCCGACTGCGGAAACATGTCCATAGCTTCGACGCCGCCGACGTTGGGGCTGAGACTCAGCGTCGAACACTTGGCGGGCACCACAGCGTCTGGGCTGCTGGTGGCGTTGTCGCAGCCGTACGCGAGCTCCTGGTCGGCACTTGAGTCCGCCGGCTGCATAGACGAGAATCCGACATCCGCGCCGCCGACGTTGGGGCTGAAACTCAGCGTCGAACACTTGGCGGGCATGGTGGATTCCACACGGGTGGAGGTGCGGAAGATCTCCTGCTGAGAGAGCGCGAGCTTGTCCAGCGCAGAGTTGATCTCCGAGATGCGCTGGGCGTTGACTTGCCCCGCCTCTGCCGTCGCCTTGTTTGCTGCGGCCGTGGCGGCCAGCATCTGCTGGAGGTCAGCGAGCGTCACCTCCGCCATTTTCCCCGGAACGAAACGAGGCTCTGATACCACTTGCTATGATCTAGATCACTGTCCTCGCGTCACGCACAGGCAGCTGGATCCGATCTGGGATACACATCACACACGAAGGATCCGTACGGAGACAGAGAGAGGAAGAAGCAGGAACTAGCCTGTTACAATAATGATCAACGATGGTTCTCTTCCCGTTCAGCACGGCTGAAGTACTACGCCGTCCTCTGCTTTCCATCTTGGGCCGTCGTTGCCTTGATACGGCCCAAGGCCCTTCTAACATCACGTTGTCGACGACGCCGTGTGACTGGTGTCGTAGCATGCACGGACTTGACTCCCTCCAAGAGCTGCTGCATGATCTGCCGCACCTCGGCCTCCCGGAACCGCCGATGATCACCGGCACCGTGCTGCATGTAGTCGCGTAGGTTGAGGCGGCCGGCATATATATTCCATGACGATGAAAGAATCGCCCTTGGAAACTGCGGGGACGACTTTATCCCGGAGCTTCACGACCGAGGGGATGTCATCGCACAAGCAGGGCCGGCCCTGAGGGGGGTCAGGGGGTGCGGCCGCCCCGGCCCCCAGAATCTAGGGGCCCCGCTCGAGATATGTGTACAGTATGTTATATTGCTGCTGCAGCTGCATGCTACGTATCGTAACAAAAAATAGGAAAAGATTGCTGCAGGGTAATCCTCGCAAGAAAGAAATATGCGATAATGGGCTATGGGGTTGCGGCCCAGGTAGGCAACTAGTTGCATCTCATGTTACGCAGCAGGGGAAATAATCGCTGCGATCGAGTCAGCTCCTTCGCTACTTCCTATGCCATCCCGTCCGTCAGACCCCATCCAGTCCAAGTGGCCGCCGCCGCCGAATAAAAGTTTCGATCGAGCGACCGCATCAAAGAAAAGCCGTCGATGTTGCTGCCACCGCCGTAACAGTTTCGATTGTTGATTCATCGTCTCGCCGGTTTCAACTTTCAATCCTCGGGCCGGGGCTCTGATCGTGAGAAGGGCTCCTCTCCAAGCGCGATACACGCATATGTTGATCACCAATTTGACCATTTTGAGGTATGTAATACCTAGTAATTTCTACCTACAGTACATGATGCATAGTTGGTACTATTTATTTTTAATTTGATGCAAAACAAATTGAGCAATGTGCGTTATCATGTCGCCAAGAAGTATACAACCGTAACGCTAAACAGAAAAGAGCAAAATATGTGGATGACTTAGTAATCATAGAGACGAGATATTCATAAAAAATACATAAGTAATACTGGTTAATCAACAATCACATCGAGGGGATATTCACAAATTTTAGATGATCTTGTCTAGAGAAATTTGTAAAGTAATATGTAAAAACTTTCATATTGCTTCTGGATGCATTTAAATGATATTAAAAACATAAATTTTACTCGTATATTCAGTATAGGTTTTATGACGTTGGTATAAGGGCTCCAAGTTTTAGTTTCGGCCCGGGCCTCTAAAATCTCAGGACCGGCCCTGCGCACAAGGTCAGGCTCCTGCACTCTCGCAGAACCTCCAGGAGGCCGGAAACGATGAAGCCGTCGTCGCCGCTCGCGCTGAGCCGCTTCACGGCGACGATCCGGTTGGCCTGGCTGTCCCACGCCTTGAACACCTCGCCGTTGAGGCCCTCGCCCAGCTTCTCCAGCCGTACATACGGCCGAATGGAGTGAGGCCATGCAGCCTGGTTGCCGTCGCCGTCAAGGCTCGTTGCCGAAGACGCCATACCGTACGAGCCAACGACAATCGCCAGGGAAGTATAGAAGTGCAGCGAGCTGAGGTCCTCGTCAGGGTACGTAGAGTCATAGATGGTGCCACTTATATACACCTGGACAGGACTCCATCGAACTCGGAGGCAAAATCGATCTGGCAGCGATGCGAGGGCTCTCGCTCTGTTCTCCTCCGGATCGAAAACGTGGACTGCACATACATACGTACCTGGAGTCGGATTCGAGTCAAACTCAAAACTGACAAGATGTCCGGTCCCGGCACAGCGAGGTGCGAGGGACAGAAACTTTAGCTGTGTTTTTTATATTTCGGTTTTGCTAGTTCTCATGCGACTGAGAACCGCATGCTCCACCGTCGGATCGGCCTAGCGCCGTGATTCGTGCGATTCGTGGGTTGGGTTTGTTTTCCGCGCCGCTCCTGTGTGGGCTTTCCTTGCGGGATGGGCAGTAGTTAGTTGCTTGGTTTTTGGGTCGTTTGTTGGGCCTTTGTGTGTGTGGTAGTTGGGCCGCTCCCCGAATTTGTTCCAGTGGCCTGTTTTATTTTTTTTCGGGATAATAGCTTACCTTTGATTAAATGGGCTCCAGGACGTGTATGCTTCGATTTTTGGCCCATTTTTTTGTCCTTTTTTTTGTTGGTTTTTTTTTTGTGTTTTTTAGATGCATAACCTTTTTTAAATTTTTGTTTAATGCATTTTTATTTTTCTATAGAAAAAAACATGGTGGTCTGTTTTAGCTTTTGATGCAACTGCACTCGCAGCTGAGATTCTAGATTCCCTCCGACCATTATAGTCAGTTGCAACTCCACCTGCAACTGACATTTTTTTAATTAGTTTACTTTATAAAGTTATTTTTTATTTTTGTAAGTTTTAATAATTATTTTTTGCAACAAGTTACGGTTTTGTCTTTTCGAGCCAGTCGCAACCGCACTCGCAATTGAGATCCCTCTAACCCTCATATCCAGTCGCAACTCCACTTGTAACTGAGATTTTTTAGTATTTTAATTATTAATTTTTATTTTTTGTAAGTTTCATTAAAAAATCAACTGAGTTCCCACTAACTGTTACTGCCAGTTGCAACCCAACTTGCAAATGAGATCCCTCTAAATGTTATAGCCAGTCGCAACTCCACTTGTAACTAGGATCACTCTGACCATTATAGCCAGTTACAACTCCACTTGCAACTGGGATCCCTTATGAAGACAGTTTGCAACTCCACTTGCAACTGAGATTTTATTATCATTTTCTTTTTAATGTTTATTATTTTTTCTAACTTTTAATAATTATTTTTCAACTAGTTTGAAAATGCATGCCAAGGTTACGTTTTTTTTTAGCCCAGTTGCAACTCCACTCACAACTGGGATCCGTCTGACCATTTATAGCCGATCCCTTATGAAGACAGTTGCAACTCCACTCGCAACTGAGATTTTATTATTATTATTTTTTAATGTTTTTTTATTTTTCTTACTTTTAATAATTATTTTTCAAGTAGTTTGAAAATGCATGTCTAGGTTACTTTTTTTTTGTTGAGCCAGTTGCAACTCCACTCGCAACTGGGATCCGTCGGACCATTTATAGCCGATCCCTTATGAAGACAGTTGCAACTCCACTCGCAACCGAGATCGGTTTGATCATTATATCCAGTTGCAACTCCACTTGCAACTGGGATCCCTTATGAAGACAGTTGCAACTCCACTTGCAATTGAGATATTATTATTATTTTCTTTTTAATGTTTATTTTTTATTTTTCTAAATTTTAATAATTATTTTTCAACTAGTTTTGAAAATGCATGCGCATGTTACGTTTTTTTTCTTGAGCCAGTTGCAACTTCACTCGCAGCTGGGATCCGTCTGACCATTATAGCAAGTTGCAACTCCAGTCGCAACTGGGATCCGTCTGACCATTATAGCCAGTTGCAACTCCACTCGCAACTGGGATCCCTTATGAAGACAGTTGCAACTCCACTTGCAACTGAGATTTTATTATTTATTTTCTTTTTATGTTTTGTTTTTCTGTTTCTTTTGCAATTTTCTTTTTCGGTTTGCTTGTTCGTTTTTTTAATTTTCATTTTTGTTCAATGTGAATATTTTCAAATTTGAAATTCTAATTTTTATCACATGTGAAATTTGTTCAAAATTGAAAAAACATCGATTTGACTAACATTCATATTTTGAAAATTGCTCAGACTTAAATATTGTTCACCATTGAAACTTGTTCAGATCTAAATTTGTTTCACATATAAGAAATTTCATATGTTGAAATTAATCAGATCTAAAATTTGTTTAGGGATGATTTAGAACCTCTCGGATTCTTGATATAACACCAGCTGATACTAGCTCAGTGGCTTGCTTTTGACGACTCTAGGTAACAGAGCCAGGTTCGATTCCTATCCAAGCTTGGTTTTACGTTTTCTGTGTTTTTCCCGACGGGGCAGTTGGGCCGGCCCACCATGAGCCTGGATAATACGAGAAGAAAACCGAACAAACAAAGAAAGCCCAACAACAAAGACAACAGGGGCTGCTGGACCGAATTCGCGCGACTTAGACAGACCCTTTATATTTTGGCCTGGAAATTCATGAAGTTTGGTTACACTAACAATTATGCAAAGTTTTTCTATGTAACGTTTGCCTTGAACACGTCCCATTGATGCCCAACTTTCAATCTCAGCTGAGGACATGATGGTAGGTGAAAACCTGCAGCTTTGCCCTTGGCCTACTTCATCGCCGCCGTAACTAGTGTTCTATGCAAAGAAAACTCATTTTATGTAATGACACATCTACACCGACAAATGCCATGGAAAAAAGTTGGAGTGGACTATGTGAAAGTTCAAAACACATTGTGCCAATCATTCTTCTCACAAGTAGTTGCAAGGATTGAAAAAATTGGCCATACTTCATCTGAACTGAATCAACACCATAAATTGTTTTTCTTGGCATGTTCCTGATACCGGTCAGCTTATGAAAATCTAACGGCGTAAATTCAAGTGGCATCATGGGTCGGGTTATAGGATAATATTTGGTTGCCTAAGTAAATGTCTAAACTTGTTGTCTAATTATGATGATGACATATATATGCAAATAGACTTGTCGTGGTGAATGAGTTAGATCAAACTTGGCTTGGTGGGCGAAAGCGGAACGCGAGGGACATGCTCAAACGCGTCCGCATTATGGATCGCGCTATAGGTTATATTTTGTTGACCTTTTTTTCCTCGCTTAAGGGGCAAAGTGGTGAGACCCACACGTAAGGAAATTGTTGAAACCGTTTCTTTCAGCTTTGCTGAATTGGATAAGAGGTGAGACTCACATGTAATTAAATGATTCAAACAATGGCTTGTTGCCAGACCTAACGTGAGGCGATGTCGAGTGGTGTAGAAATAACGAAGTCACCACACTTAGTTCTTTGAAACCAGTTCACTGAAATCTGGTGCCACAGTCTGAATTTGCGTGAGAAGAGTGACACATTCGTGATTTCCCCAAATTCAGTTACACCTAGTGTGCGCGACGCGTTTGCTTCCATGATTGCCAGAGATACTTAAGACGTTAGAGACTATGGTTTCACCAAGGAATATGCTGTAAGAGTAGCAAGAGTTGACATTTTGCAAAGGAATGTTCTAGTCTTGATCATGAAAATTCACCATTCCATTGTTCCCTGACGAGTACAACATGACATAAAATGACACAAAGTGATAACTGAACATAATTAATGGATGATCCATGTAATTCAATTACACCCAGTGTGAGACGACTCGTTTGCTCCCATGATTAAAAAACGCCGAAGATCAAGTGCAAGCACGTCTGGGTTCAGTCATGAACTTTTGTCAGCTAATCAGAACAAAGTCAAAGATAGTGCCCCCAGCTCTTAGTTAACCTCATTGGGCAAATCCTCGCCACTTGCACTCTGTAATAGTCTAACAAATGGTTGCCATCGGTCGGTCAAAGCCAAATCTTCTTCATGGACGGCTTTTAGACGAAACCAGCTTCTGCTACATTGCAAGGTCAGCGAGCGCAGAGCTAGAAAATTTGGCGGCATGTTCTATCCTGGGCTCGCGCACCACCACGGTGCTCCGGAAGCTTCTTCCCCGTACGACGAGGACAGGGGCCACAGCTTGGTGGTGTCTCTGACCTTCGCCATCTTCTTCTCCTTCGTCGTCCTCTACCTCATCGCCGGCCTCGTCTGGGCCTCGGCGATCACCGCCCTCGCCATCGCCCTCTCCTTGTGCTACCTCAGCGCGCGCCGCCGCGCCGCTCTAAGGCGCGCCACGGCCGTCGCCAGAAGTCTGCGTCTTGCTAGCCGGAGCAACGTTGGCGGTGGCCACGAGGCCCTGGACAACCCTCATCCAGCCGTGTCGAGGCTTCTTCCGGCGTTTGCGTACAAGAGGGAGGGTGGTTCCGGCGACGCCGGGTGTGGGTCGACAGGGTGGGCGCAGTGCGTCATATGCCTGGGGCTCGTGCAGGTCGGCGAGCTGGTCCGGCGGCTGCCGGCGTGCAAGCACCTGTTCCACGTGGGATGCATCGACATGTGGCTGAGCTCGCACTCGACTTGCCCCATCTGCCGCGCCGTCGTTGCCGAGCTTACCGTCGGCCTGCCGCCGTCCGAACCGGAACCCGTTTGATCGGTTGGCCCACGCCGTCGAAGGTTTGTACAGGCACTAGCTTGCTGTAAATCTTTTTTTTTTTAACACAAGCTTGCTGTAAATCAACTAGTACAATCGGAGAAGTATATATGTTTTCAGTGGCGTGCTGTAAATTGCACGCGATCTTGATCTTGAGAGAATTTTTGGAATGAAGATCTGTTCCAAGCATGATGACATGCCATTTTTTTTTCCTTTTATGAAGTGTGTGCAACGTGTCCCACAATCTTTGTTCTCTAGTGGTGTTGTCACCGGTTGGTGTAGCCTTCTACGTGGTCAGCTGACACTTGACAGCCTAATCTGCCGTACATTGTTACATGCCGTGCCCGTACGGAGTAGTTAGTCTTTTGTTTAATCAGCTTTGATTTTTTTTTTTTTGAACAAGGTTTAATCAGCTTTGATACGTTGTGCCATCCGCGTGTAAGGAAATAATTAAGTCGGTTTGGCGCAAGGATGGATAAAGGCATGCATCACATATTTTGTATTTCGGTTTTGCTAACTCTCGGTTAGCCGAGATTGTTGTTAGCGCTCGGTCAATGGATTTTGCATGGTTTGATCGAACGATTCCTTGCTGAGGTTCGCGTTGGGCTGCGCTTTCTGCTCTGGCCTTTTGATTTTTCCTTGCTGGGCTTTATATTGGCCCTTTTTTGTTGGCCTTTTGATGTTTTTTTATGGCTTTGTATTGTCCCATTTTTTGTTAGGATTTTTTCTTTTAAAAAAAATACCACGCAGTTGCACATTGAATAGTATACTGTGCAATTGGAGCTAAACTCTCCACGTAAACTGGCACAGTAGTATGTATTTGCACCACAATTTGTAATTGTATAAATAATAAGTGAATTTTCCGCCGTCAGAAATTGTAACCGAACATGAAAAGCTTCGAAATCATGATTGTGCAATTACACATTAGTGACCATAATGTGCAATTGCGCATTAGATTGGAATTTGCACATAAACATGCAATTACACATGATTGTCGTCTAGCGTGCAATTACACATGTTTGCTCTTAGATTGCGATTACACATTATTCTCGTTTAACGTGTAATTACACATGACTGTTGTTTAGCCTGCAATTGCACATGACTATTGTTTAGCCTGCAATTACACATGAGTTTTATTAGCGTGCAATTGCACGTTTTTATTTTTCTTGAGCATTTTTTACTTTTTATTTTTATTTTTTTGTTAATGATTTTTTGTTAGTTTGCAATTACTCATGATATATCTATGATGTAGTTGCATATGGATTTGTCGTAGCGTCCATTTTTTTTTGCATAAATGTGCAATTGCACATGATTTTTTCCGGATGAATTTTTTTATTTATTTTGTATCCTCAAGAATAACTCAGTCAGGGTGAGAAATATGGCCATTTCGATTTTTTGATTAATGATTCATGATAACATGCAAATGGATAAGATTCCCGATGGCATGCAATTGAAAATGATTCTCGGTACCATGTAATTGCATATGATTCTGGATAACGTGTAATCGCACATGTTTGTTAGCGTGCAATTGCACATAACTCTCGTTCAATGTGCAAATGATTCTAGTTTAGCTTGCCTGCTTCGCTCGGGACGACATGTTTCTCGTTTTAGCGTGTAATTGCACATGATTCTCATTAGCGTGTAATTGCACATGTTTTTGTTAGCGTGCAATTAAACATGATTCTCGTTTAGCGTATTACACATGATTCTTGTTTAACGTGCAATTGCCCATGATTTATATTAACGTGCAATTGCACATGTTTTTTGTTAGCGTAAATTGCACATGTTTTTTGTTAGCGTGGAATTAAACATGAGTCTCATCTAGTGTATTACACATGATTCTTGTTTAACGTGTAATTGCACATGTTTCTTTGTTAGCGTGCAATTTCACATTATTCTCGTTTGGCGTGCAATTACATATAACTCTCGTTTAGCCTGCAAATGCACATGTTTTTTTGTTAGCGTGCAATTACACATGATTCACGTTTTAGCGCGCAATCGCACATGATTCACGTTTTAGCGCGCAATCGCACATGATTTTGTTAGCGTGTAATTACACATGATGAACGTGCAATTGCACATATTTTCTGTGTACTTTGACTCCCCGTTATGTGCAATTACACATATTTCTGTGTAATTTGTACATCGTGTTTATAAGTAGGAGTAATTTGTAGTTTGAACATCGGATTTTTTTTACTCTGAAAACCGAGCTAGAAGAGAAAAAAGTGAAAAAAAAATCTACAGAGACGGTTGCGCATGTACGCTCGCGCGGCATGATTTGTTTTTTGCTTTGTACGCTCATAGGCTTAGGCTCCCGTGTGTACAACGGAGAAAACCCGTTGCGTGTAGCAACAACGACAAAAAAAAAACCCACATAACAATGATACAACGGAGATGGAGGGAAACGGACTCAATCCCAGGATTGCGTCACAGCCTGGCGTAGGTCGACCGAGCGTAGAGATTAAATCTCAATCACCCGAGCGCTAGGCGCACCCTTTGTATTTCCCATGTTTAAGGGCATCTCTACGGCACTCTTTTTTAAATGACTTTAGCGATACGCAGTAAGCACATTTGACAATCATCAGTCGAAGTGGTGAAACACTCGAGACTGTAAAAACAATACACACAGGGCATTGTCCCGATCCTGAGGTCAAACACCTCACACTACAGGAGTGGCTCGAAGGGCTAGCCGGCCTAGAGTGATGATATTGCGTGTCATAGGTACATATGATAACCTGTTTGGATGAAAACCGGAAGAAGCTCGGATTTGGGATAAAGTCGTCCTGATTACATTTCGATCAGACTTAACAACCAAAGCAAGCACCTGTGCATCTGTGAGGAAGTAAGCATCGCTCCACGGCATTCTCGGAATATTGTTTGTCACCCTCTAAAATATGTTCGTATTTTAGGATTATGAGACACATGTTTGATGTCTGACATAATGTGGGTGCTACCCAAAGCGGCCCCACATAAACAAAATAAGAAATAGAGATATCTAATAGCAAAATTTTGAAATTCAATAATATTACAAATTTTAGAACCTAAAAAATCTAAATCCTCCGCCTCCTAACCCTTCGCGCCGCCTCGTCGGATGCGGTGTCGGCAGAATGTCGCCAGGGCCGGCCTCGAGGGTATCAAAAACAACTTGAAGACTGGCCGCTTCCGCTCGGGCGACCTCAAAGACGCCTCGGATGGTGCGACCGGGGTCAGAACAGAACCGCGTCCGCTCGACGACAGTGTTGTCTGGCGGGGGATGCTCTGTCGGTGAAGCGGTGAGGCGTCGCCTCTCCCTCCTCCTGGAAGAACGTGTGCCACTGGGGCTCTCTGAATCGATCCACGGGTGCATAAACAGTCGGGCTTTCTTTTGGTGATGATAGGCCGCGCACTTGAAGTCGCAGCCCCCTTTGGGGATTGGCGCCACGAGCACACCGCCCAAAAAGATGGCAAAGCCTTTAGGCAAGGTTGCTTTTGGCGGAGTGACTTCTTTAGTGGTACCAAACTATGCCCTGATAATAGTTTTCAGTATTTCATTTTCTATTATATATTTGGTGCCAAGACAACTAGGGACATGAGGGAAGGGATTGGCAGAGATTGTGAGAGGCGAGCAAGATGAAAGCGAGCTGACAAAGGAGGAGGCCTTTTTAAACAGGGTCGTGGAAGGCCGAGGGTGAATGCTATGCTTGGGGAAGGTGCAACGCCATCGCGTTGCCGGCGTGAATGCTACGCTTGGGGAAGACGCAACGCCGTCACGTCAACTGTCACATCTGCGTTAATAGTCGTTACACCGCCTTTCACACCGGAGTAAATGCTATGTGTAGCGAAGGCGCCACGTGGTCGCGTCGCCTCCTCGCCCATGATTTAAACCACGACACCCACCCGCGCAAAACTCCTACTACTCGCCTTTCTCTCAACGTTGTCATTGCCGGAGAAAGAGGCTGTGCTGCTAGAGCCGGAGGAGAAGTCGTACTTCCCGATCAAGAGTGGGAGGAGAACGCCGTGCCAGAGGATGACGAGCCGGCAACTCCACCGACGTGCCAGCCAGAAACTCCAAATGTCGCTTCGTCAGAAGACGACGAGCCTGGAACTCCACCGCCCAAGGCCCACTGGGAGGACAACGAGTAGTTAGGTGTCTTTTTAATTTTGTGTAAATGGGTCTGACACTGAATTTGAAATCATTTCTTATATAAATTCAATTTTATGTGCCTCTGCGGCACGGCGTTCTCCTCTAAGTTTGGAGACCCATGCTACGTAAAGATGAGAGGTGCCGACGTATCCGGTTTTTCTGTCTAGCACTCCGTTCTGCCTTTGGGTGTTTTGTCAGGTACCGGTGGAGATGCTCAAGATGGCAATGTCTAGACATTATACCGATGCAGGACAACAGTTTAATAGCACGGCGGACAGGCATCCATCGTGGCGGATCAAATCAGAGGCGTGAAACTAATGTCTAAAAAATCTGAAATTTCACTGATCCTTTCTTCCACCTCTTTGTGTAGTACTCCATCGCGGCGGAGTAACTTTTTTCCATAAAATTTGCCTTCAGTAAGTTTCCGAATCACAATACCAACTAAATGCAGAGCCAAACCACATGACGTATACTACCATGGTAAACTTGACTGCATATCTATTTTTATATATTCGGATTGTATGACTGAAGCAGGTCCAAATAAAACTCATTACATCTGTCTCACACGAAAAGTTTGGCATTGCATAATGATGCTAAAGCTCACCAGCATCATGAAGCCAGCATAATACATGAATAAATGGAAATTGAAGACACTCGTCTTAGTTTAGGAGCAGTTACTAAAATGGACATATTCTAACTAAAAGTTCTCTACGCAGAGCTTTCTTCAGAACTGTTTGAAATCACTGAACCTAGCGATCTGCGGCCTGTTTTTCAGTGCCAAGCTGGTATACAAGACTTAGAATAAACCTTGATTGTTGTTCGTCTTGGAAGTTTAGTTCCTTCGCCCACATAATATAGAATTGATAAAACAACCATCCAGACATATTCACAGCACTCAACTCCTTATGCAACCTTTGTTTGCTGCATTTAATCACAAAGCTAGATGAATCAGCTAAAAATGTTGGTGGTTCAGATCTGCTTTACTTGATTTTCAGATGTGTCAAACAATGAGAAGATCATTTGGTTACATGAAACTAGGGCATCTTCATCAGGCGAAGGTCAAAGTGGGCTTTTCTTATTTTTCAATACTACATTTTTTTTCTACAAGAGGCATGAACATATGGAAAAAGATCACGTTGTCACTTTTGTTCTGTAACAATGCAAAGTGCAAGCTTATGGGCTTGTGTCTGACCAGCAAAGGTGATGGCATGCGTGTAAATCATATGGTTCCGCAACAGCAATAGACTACAGTTATACTTGATCAGGACACAAGAGCTTGGTCTATAACTAGTTTTCTAGAAATACAAGAAGCTGAACACAAAGAGTCTTGCTAAATGAAGCTGAGGATACTAATTTCTAATCTCTGGTCCACAACAAAGCTAGGAGGCAGTCATGTTCCAGCAAGAGTAAGAGAAGTATTGTGAAATACTCCCTCTGTTCATTAATATAAGGCGCATATGGTTTTGGCACGGATATTAAGACGCCAGTATTTTACATGCGGTGGACAGTTTTCTCTTGAATACAAATCAAGAGAAAGTAGTTCTTATTAGCCACAACTTGAAAACAATTCGTCAAATTGCTTCATTCTAGATTGCGACCCGTTTTTTATGCCTAAAATTGTCCATAAATCATAATACACCTTATGTTTTGGAATTTTGCTGAAAAGCTTAGGCGCCTTATATTAAGGAACGGAGTGAATAATACAATTATGCAACACAATCTAGTAAGTTTAATCTAGAAGATCTAGTGAGGATAAACATACCTTTTTCTCCTCCTCCTCAATCTTAGCCTTGATAACTGAGTAGAGGGCAACACCAGAAATAGCAATAGCAGTGCCAATTCCAGTTTGTGTGGTGATTTTGTTACCTGGTCAACAATAAACCAAGAGTTTTACTACAGTGTACAACATTTATAAAAAATGAAGAGCAAGAGTATGCCCATGTATTGATCATTAAGAAACAAGAGAAGCCACTAAAATACCGAAAACGATGATTGAGAAGCCAATGACGAAAACACGTTTTAACACGTTGCCGACAGCATGTGTTAGAGGAGCCACTCGCTGCAATGTGTTTGTTGCAACCTGGATGTCCATAATTGTCTTAGCACCAAATATATAACAGAAAAATGAAAGACTGACAACTATCATCAGGGCACAATCTTGAACCGCTTATTGCATTGTCATAGTTTGATGATTGTGAGATATAACGTGAAAAGAAGTCACCGAGCATTGAATATGCAGGGTTGCACTGTGGTTAGCATGTTTAAGTTTATCTGTGTCCTCTTATTGCATTGTCATAGGTTTGATGATTGTGAGATATAACGTGAAACATTGTACCTGGTTATAAAGGTGATAGAACAAGCCCGCCAAGAAAATATTGGAAACTAACTTTGTCAATCCAACTTTGGCAATTGCATCTTTAAATCCATGCTGCATTAGTTGAGGTCCTTCAAGCTGCAAATTAATACTGTGATGAATAGATATATCATATATGGCAATCGCAGAATCTTTAATAACGCATTCACAGAAACATCATGTGACCAGGAACTTGTGACATTAATTGCAGTGTTGCAAATCCTAATGGAGTGAACTTCCATCTCCTAGTAGTCAAGTATGATACTGCAAATATAAGGTTTCCACTGATAAACGCTAAAGTCTAGCAGAAATTTCACTTTCAAACCCATAAATCAAATACTGTTTGAGTTCAGTGGCGGCCTACAGGGTATGCCCGGTATGCCGCGGCATACCCTGCAGCCCAGCCGTTCCGTGTACTAGTAGTAGGAAAGAAAACGAACTGATCGACTGCATGCAAATTGTTTAGCTATTGTTTAGCTTAGCTAGAGCTGATCGTTCTCTGCATGCGGCCCTAGTAGTAAAAAAAGGAAAATCTGATCGATTGCTGCAGCTTCATCTCATGCAACCTATTCTACAGGTCTTCCTCTACCGATTCTATAACCGACAGGCATCGCCGTGATCAGAAAACCAGAATAAAGGATGCCCGTAAGCCCCGCACCATGCTGACATAATTATTCAAGTAGCTAATCTTTTTTAAGTTATAGATTTATACATATCATTTTAAAATTAAAGAGTTAAATAAAATAAATTGCAAACTTATACTCGCTCTGTCCGAAAAAGGATGTCTCAACTTTGTCAAAATTTACATATATCTATGATTGTCCAAAGTCAAACAAATAGTATTGTAATTTTTAATGCATATTTTAAACTACTAGTATGGTGCTTGAACTATTTTCATATGGTAATTTATGTAAACTTTTCAACATAATATTTCTACTTTTACATACCGTTTATTGGTTTTATACCATATTACAATGTAAATTTTACCAGTATTTACTTTATCGGTAAATGGATGTTACCTAAGTAGCCATTAATTTTTTTGCGCAGCATACCCATTAGTAAAATCCTAGGTCCGCCACTGTTTGAGTTGCAACCTCGACTACTGAATAATGTTGGATGATCCTCCTCATGTCGATATGAGAAGAGTCTTATGAAGCCTTTTAGGCAGCCCAAACATGTGCAAGAGCCCACAACATATTAAGGTCATGCAGGGTTGCACTTTGGATTTGCACATGAGGGAAGGGGATGTTAATAAGTCTTCCATCCATCATCCGAATAAGTGATGAAGATTCTAGGTTAGCCTCCATTGGAGAGAAAAAAGAAAACCAAGAGAAAAGGTAAAGAGAGGAAGTTGAAGGAATATGATTGCCATCAAGCAAAGGAGTTCCTTCCCAAGGTTGTCAAGGCCGAACGCATGCATCGAGCAGAAGTAGAGCTACCAAATCTACCGTAGCAGTTTCCTTCGTGGGCTATGTCGACGACTCCAACACCTGGACCGTTGGGGCAAGACCAATAACCGGAGTGCCTTGCTGGGAACCTCTCATACAGAGGCCAGAACCCGCTGACCATGCACCCTGCAGAGGCGCTTAGCAGCCTACGGTCACGCCACATAGAACAAAATAGCCGATGTGCGCACAGACACCTGGAAGGTGGCCCACATCCAACTAGGATCGGGAAGATGTGTCGTCGTCACGGCCGCCGGGAAACAAGAACCAAGAAGATCCACTGTCCCCCGAATCCGAAATGAAAAGCCTCCGCCGCATCACTGTCTACGCCATGACAGGTTGTCGCATGGCCCCCACAGCCGCAGAAGCACAACCACCACCATGAAGACCTGGGGGCGCTGTCCTGGCATCGGACATTCATCAATACACGCGCCGTCCAGGCCGTCACAACGAGCCATCAGTGAGGGCTTTTGCAGTGCAACGAGACAAGCCCGTCCACAGACAGACTTTGCCTGCCGGCTTCCACCGGCGACGACGAGGTGGTCAGGAAGGGGAGGATGCGTTGGTGGCTAGGGTTTCGCCCGGCCGCCCCTGGGTGCGGCTTCACGACAGGCTGTGTGGCTATTGATGAGAGCCTTTAGTGTCTAGAGAAGATTTAGTTGTATCCCACATCGTGAAAGATGATTAGGATGGCTTCGGCTCTTAGTTTTAAGAGCATCTCCACCGGGGGCCTCCAAACGACCCTCAAAGGCCCTTTGGGGGCCGGACACGAAAAACCGCCACCAGCGGCACCCCCAAAGCCTCGCCCTGAGCGATTTTGTGTCCGACGACATTGCCGCGGGCATGGCTCTGACAGCAATGGCCGCCCGTCATACACACAACGCCCCGCGCCCAATTCCCCTTCCTCTACATTGCCGCCCCCGGCGCTAAAATTCGCAATCTTCCCTCCATTTCCCAAACCCTCGCGCCGCCGCCGCGACCTCCTCGCCTTCCGCCACCATGCCGCCCAAGGCCGTCGGCCTCGCGAAACCCAAGGGACGCAAGCCGCCGTCATCGGCGCAGCCGAAGAAGAAGCAGTTGAAGCGGGAGCCACAGGATTTCCGTTGTCGACGGCCAATCCTGCGATGAGCCAGGCCCAGCTCCGCGCCGCCGCTTCCCAGCTTCGGCAACAACGACGAGTCAAGGCGAAGGACAAGTCCTCTAATCTGTCGTCGTCGCCGAACGACAACGTCGCCGAGATGTTGATCGCCATGAGCCAAAGCAACTCTAGCCCAGCGTCCATCGGCGAGTTTGTCGGGTCGCAGGTGTCGCGGCTTTCCCCCGAAGAGCCGACCCTCGATCTGAACGCCGCGCCGCTGTTCAGCGAATCGCCGGCGTTGCGGCGGACACCTGCCACGAGCCAAGAAGCGACTGCTTCCCGCGGCCTTTTCTTCGGCGACCAACTCGGCCATGTGAGTGTTATTTATAATCTTGATCTCCCTCATTTATTGTGTTCCCCGTCGATTGTTTGTTGGGCGCAGTTATTGCGAGCGGCCGGATGCAAATTGTTGTATTGTGCATTAATTGCCGAGGATGCAAATTGTGGTTTTTGCTGGGTAGGACGCTAGCGCCTCGTTCATGACTTCAATCATCGACGACGGTAGTACCTTCGCTGCCTACGCCGCCGCAGGTGCCTACGCCGAGACAGATCAGTTCGCCCAGGGCGACGAAGGGGATGCCGGCCAGGGCCAGGGCCGGAAGGGGAGGTCGAAGAAGAGGATGATGAAGAGGATGGTGTCCGGAGGCCGGGAAACAGAGGCCCGACTTGGTCCGAGGTGGAGGACGTCTTGTTGGCTGAGGCGTGGATGAACGTGAGCATGGATGGCAAGAAGGGGGCCAACCAAAGGAAGAACGCTATTGGTTATGCGTGCACAAGGACTACACCGAAAGAAGGTCGTATCCTCCTCATGAAGATTTGCCCAACCGCAATTCCAAATCGGTTGAGAGTTGTTGGGGCGTCATCTCGTGCCTCGCTACCAAGTTTCACGTTTGCAATGAGCAAATCTTGATGAGAGACGAGAGTGGCAAGAACGATGCCGACAAGGTTAGCCGATCATCTTAACTTGTTACCCATCATGTCTACATGCATACTTGACTTGGCCTTTGTTTGTGTAGCTCAAAGACGCCAAGTACTTGTACCTTGACTTGGAGTCAGATGGCAAGAATCCATACAAGTTCATGCATGTTTGGGAGGTGGTTAAAGGTTGCCCGAAGTGGAAGAGCCGTATAAAAGACCAAGGCACCGCCGAGGGAGATGAAAGAAAGCTGTCGGCTGCTACCGCCGAGCGTCCCGAGATGGGAGTGAAGGCGTGCAAGGCGGCCGCCAGGGCTGGCAAGAAGCCAGGGGCCTCGGGCGCCGCAGGCAGCATCCAAGAGTCGGTGAAGCTGTACGTTGCCGAGGTGGCCGCTGTGACTGTCGAGAAGAAGCTACAAGCCAAGTCCGACGAGATGTGGAAGCTCTACTTCAAGATGCAGAGGCCAAGCTCAAGAACCAAGAGAAGAAGGAGGAGCGTCTGTACATGGCCACGAACACGACCGGCATGAGCCCCAAGCAGAAGGCCTACTTCGTGGCCGAACGGAGGCGCATTCAGGCTGAGAAGGAGGCGAAGCGGCGGGGCTCGCGGAATCCGGAGAGGAAGGCGAGGACGGCGAGGACGACGAAGAAGTCGACGAGGAGGCCGCCGCGTGATCGGCATGAACCATTGCGCCAGGGAGGCGCCCTTTTGATGGCCGGCCTTGGAGACTTGTTCTCCGGCGCGGTCGATCCTTTTTTGATGGCCGCGTTGAGATTGTTCTCCGGCGCGGTCGAAACTATGCCAAGTCTCTGACTTGTTCTCCGGCGCGGCAAAACTATTTGATTGCCGGCATCATTTGAGACATTTTTATTAATGCATACACCGCCGTCCTGTTCCTCATTTGTGTTGTTCATCGGCGGCGACCACGGCATGCCCGCAAGGTGTTCAGCAGTTCGCTCAAATGTTGGGCGCGTTTGGGGGGTGGGCCTTTGGGGAGTGCCGCTGTGGGCGGCCTCCAAATGCTGGCCGGACACATGTCCGCACCCCCCAAAGGAGGCCCAATGGGGGGTGCCGGACACCGATTTAGAGGCCCCCGGTGGAGATGCTTTAACCCCAATTTGTAGGTTTTCCAAATTTGGTGACCATGTGTGTTGATATTGCTGTTACACTTTTGGGCTGAGAGCACCTAATATTAAATCTGCTACTACTTGTCCAAGCTGTGTGCCGAAAGCACTCAGGACTTATCCTAGGTTCAGGTTGAACGTCATACTCCCTTCGTCTTTGATTACAAGCCCATTACGCATTTCGAGGCAAAACTTTGACTAATAATTCGACCAACATATAACTCATATTTCGTTGGTCAAATTATTAGTCAAAATTCTAACTCGAAATACTTAGTGGCCTTGTATACAGAAAGAGAGAGGGTCCATATATGTTGATGACTTGATGCATATGTTATCTTCCGAGAACCGTGATGAACAAAGATTCTTGAGTTAGTACTTAGTACACAAGTGGAACTAAAGTTATACTTTGTTCCATTGCAATTCTCATATCACGTTAAGTGTGTGCTAATTCCCCAACAAATAGTCCACTTTCCACTATTGGGTGGTTTCACAATAGGTTTTAGGTGGCGTGGATGCCACGTGCCCTCTACACCATTTCCATGTCGGCACCAGACACTACGAAGCAAATAATCCAAGAAATACTACACACAAAAAATACTGCCCCTCCGTCCGGAAAAGGATGTCACAAAAATGGATGTATCTAGACATATTTTAGTGCTAGATAGATCCATTTTAGGGACATCCTTTTCCGGACAGAGGGAGTAGAAATGTATTTTTTAGAGATTGATTAAGAAACTGAAATTTGATGGTATGGCAGTGAGACAGGTGGAATCCACATCAGTCAAATTCACTTGTCAAATCACATTAGGGTGAAAAGTGGATGATTTATGCTAGAGGTCAAGGCTGCATTCAATCATTTTCTCATGCTAGAGGTCACGGTTGAAAAGTGAAAGTTTTTTGTGAATAACACTCAGGTTGAGGATGCAAGGTTGTTCATATTAATAAGTTGCAGAAGGTTTCTTTTTTCTCGTTTCAATCATTTTCTCTGTTGTTCTTCCTCGTGTTGTGTTTCATCTTTTGTTGGTAAGTTTTTCTTTCCTGATTACACTTGTTGCTGTTTGTCCAAACCAGTTTGGACACATTATGCTTGGCTTGCGATAAGATGTTAGTCTAATCATAAAATAATTGGATTTCTCTCTAGAGAAAAGGAGTCATGCATGAAATAGGAGTAAAGAAAATCCATTGAAGAAATATAGTATTATTTAATGTTCAATGGTAAAAAAGACTTACAATAATTGCTGGAGGAATGCAGACAATGAGAGCAATTATAGAGATGTAGGCATACAAATTGGTGCTGTCCATGTCAGTCTGGGACAAAAAACAGAAATAATAAGAAAAGAAGTTATGAAATATAGATTCTTTAAGTGGAAGGGAATATGGGTGAAAACATTAGAGTCAAGGCACAAACCATAGCTTTCTTGGAGTAAATGCTACGGTAGGTGAAGGAGATATTAGAAATCATGGCATTAATGAAACCAGTCCAGTTGAAGGAGAGTTCAGTGAGAGATGCGAATGATACACCTGATCAGTGTAGAGCAGTTAGTCGTGATTCAAATCTCATAATAGAATCGTGATTTTCGAGGTGAAATCCTAACATGATTCTACAATCCAAATTCTCTCAAGGCAGAAACGATCCTGCCTAGTGCCTATGCTCCTCATCTTAACGATCTTGCTAGTCACACTTTATGAACCTAAACAACTCTTGCATCATCACACATCAAAATGAAAAGAAATCTGCAACACCAGCACATCAACCACATGGATATTTATGTGTTCTATAACATCTATTTCCTCTTGAACAACCTAGATCAAACAGCTACCAAACATGGGAGGTTGTAACTTCATGTGAATAATATACCATATTAATATTGACTATGAAAATACTGTGGAAAAATACATAATAAGTGATACATAGGTAGTATCACAAGAAAAGAAAAAAGTGTAATAACCAGATATTACCTATCACAACTGGAGCTAGAGATAACCACAATGCAAAGGGAACTTGCTGGCCAAGGATAAACTGTGAAGCAGCCGCGTTGAAGAATGGCTCGAGAGCTGCATTACATTTATTTTGAGGGAATAAAATAAATTAATCTCAGCACAGCAAATACGGGACCAAAATGAACTAGTAAAATTATAATATGGTTGCAGCACCTTTAATGGTGTGGGCAAATGAGACAGATACAGCAGCAAAAGACACGGTGCTTGTTACATGACCGATGGCATGGCAAACTGCAACTGGCAACAGCAGCTTCAGAATCGTTGAATTGATTGGCTACAAGAGTACAACAGTATCGGATATTACAACTTTCGTCCAGAATAATGTTATTAACATAAAATGAACATGACGAGAAACAATAGACGATTCATCTTCATTCTTAGAAACCCATGTCATTTT
Organism: Poa pratensis; assembly: GCA_947311845.1. NCBI lineage: Eukaryota > Viridiplantae > Streptophyta > Magnoliopsida > Poales > Poaceae > Poa > Poa pratensis. Next base: position 76,367,541 of record CAMZMU010000042.1, on the reverse strand, counting down.
TTGTAAATTCTACATTCTAATGTAACGGGTTATAAGTTGATTGTAAAGAGGTAAGACCCACAAAAAATGTGTCACAGCTCAAGTGCTTTCTGTAAATGTTTGAATCAATTGGGCTTTTTCAATAGTGTATACATATAGCAAGAACGAAACTTTGCTAAATTAACAAATATGCGTACCAGTGAATTATTATAAGTAACTGTGTTAAGTCTTTCAGAAAAAAAAATAGTAACCCCTTAAGACATCAATGAACCAATGTTCCCTGTTTTTTTTTTTTTTTTCGAGAAAACGCAACGAGACTTTTGCGTTTCTTTTCATTGAAAAGGCAGAGTTTGGGTTACAAGTCTCCTAGGAGGTGCAGAGAAACACAATGTTCCCTGTTTTCATAAATATAATTATGTGAAACGCTGTTTGTTACTGGTTAGTAAAAATAATGAACCATGAGTCAAGGGTGTGGTGAGAATACCGCGCGCTTTAGCAGACCGGTGCTCCAGCTGACGAGGCAGTATAAGACTCCTACCGAAAGATGGGTCACCGACACGAAGCTATATGAATTCATAAAAGTTTTAGATGATGAACGAAAATGATCTCAGCATGAATGAGAACTCGAGCACGTACTATGGATAGGGGAAGTAGTCAAAGATCTTCTTGTTGAGGATATTAAATATCACATTAAGAAAGTACCTGCAAATTATATCAAAATGGCAATCATTAGACTACTATGGATACCAAAAGAAGATTACTATGGATAGCATCTTTCACCTGTGATGCAATTTACAACATTGTGAATTGATTCTTGAAGTCCCTTTCTTCAGGGAAATTGTAACTAGCCACATCGAATATTTAGATCACAAGAAATATCGGGATATTTTAGGGGATTCAAAGTTTTTTGTTTTTGTTTTCTGAGATTTCATTCAGCCAAGCAAATGATTGGAGAAGAATAAAGATTTGACTTTAGCATTGGGTATCTACACAAAAACAGACATATGCCCCTCAAATGTCTGATTGCTGAGTAGTCTCCTATAAGATTTTGCTTTTTACCCCCTCCCTCCTCATAGATGGACGTGTGTATTGATCGATGCATAGAGATAGAGGTGAGCGAACATACCACATGAAGAAGAAGAAACCCGTGACAAGAGCTGGGTTCCTCTGCAAGAGGCCGACGGGCTCTGCTTGCCTATAAGTAGCCACGCAATAGGTTGTGTTAGGATGACAAGAATTATAGTAATCACAATAAGTTGTGTTAGGATGACAAGAATTATAGTAATCACGATAAGTTGTGTTAGGTCAAGGTTAACAAAAATCATCTCAAAGCTCTGGTGCTAGTACTAAGGAAGATATTAAATTATATACTTTGGGTTTTTGAAAAACATCAAGTACAACATAAACACACACCATTTGAGATTTGGTAGCAAACCATACAATGTAGAAACTACCATGTACTCGCGTGCAATGTAGTCTTTAGTGAGTGCACGTGCTCGCGTGTACATTGCGCCCGGATTTGAGAGAAAAGGGAAGAAAAAGGGGACACTATGATTCCTCTATTAAAAAAATACAGATGGTAGATGAAAACGATCTACTGTAACTTGGTGCAGATCTAGTTCTACAAGATTCAAACGAAAACGAAAAGTGCCGAGCGGCGGGAAGGCAAAGGAGACACTGACCCCGCGGAGTCAGACGAGGAGGCGGCAGCCGGCGCACGGAGGAGCTGCCTGCTCGCCGGGGCCGGAGAAGACGGCTGGGCGCCGAAGGAAGGAGCGGGGCGGAGCTGCTGCCTCCGGCAGACGAGGTGGGGGCCGTACGAGACGTGGGCGCTGAGCGACGGGGCGGCAGCGCGTCGGCGGAACCGCTGCTGGCCGGCGACGGCGCTGCCGCAGAGGGGGATCGCGACCGCCGCCATTTGTGTCAGTGCAGGAGGCTGTTGGGTGGAGGAGGAGGTGCGAGCGCGCGGAGATAGAGCTGTGAGCCGAAGCAGCGACAGTCGGACAGAGGTCGCCACGAGATCACGTCACTCTCCAAGTGTTCGATCAGCAGGTCACGAAATCCAAGGGCCCCACGACCTTAAGATTTGCAACGAAGTAAATTTTTTTTTCTGCCAAATCTGCCAGTTTTCGCGAACCAATGGCGCATCTAGCCGCTGCCAAAAATAATTTTCAGACGACTAGCGGATGGAGCAAACATGGTATAGGTCGGCGTCACACCAAAGCGTGGCGACTAGAGCTTCAAAACGCCCCCACCACACCTTATCCTCTGCTACAGTAGAGAGTGAGTCGGAGAGGAGGCGACCGCGCGTGATCTGCTCCCGCCGGCGAATCCGCCGCTCCCCTCTGCCTCCGGCCGCCGTTAGGGCGCTGTGAGGCAGGGGAGAGCTCCGGAGGCTGCCGTGCGTGTATAGTTTAGGGTTAGTGTAGGTGTGAGTGTGGCTCGCGTCGGCATCGAGACGGTGGCGATGGCGGCGGTGGTTGAGCTTTTGTCCTCCCCCTCTTTTCCCCGTTCCGGCGTTCTCGCCGGAGAGGCTGTGGAGGTGGTTCGTCAGGGCGCATCTTCTTGCTCTATTCCTCTGGCCGTCCGTGGTGGAGAGGGGAGGAGTGGGTGGACGGTGCTGCTCTATTTTTCTTGCTGCAGGTGGTGGTGGTCCTCTTGGTGCTTGTTCTGCCTGGCCGTGGAGGCGAAGGGAGCGGCGTCTGGAGTTGGTTCGGGGGCGGTGGTGGTGGACCTAGGCGGCGCGCCGCCGGCTGGAAGATTGGCGGTTGCGGGAAGGGAAGGCCGTGGTCGTACTCGTTCATCGAGCTTCGGTTCCGTTGCTGCGCGGCGGACGGCTTCTGCGATCTTCTACATGCTGGAGCGGCTTCCTCTTGCCGGCGGTGGGTGGTACGGCGGCGGCGCTGTCGCCTATGGTCTTGGGGATCGTTGTGGATCCATCTGTCTCTTCTCCGATAGCTCAGGGAGTTCTCTGCACTTTTTTGGGGTCCTCTTTGTAATTTTTGCTTTCGTTTGGACTTTCTTGTAAAGTGTTTTGAGCTGTCTGAATTTATGTGATGGATCCTCCTCAAAAAAAAAAAAAAAAAAGCGTGGCGTCGACCTACACGACGCCAGCTCCGTCAAGATTCACGCCCACCCAAGAGGATAGAGTTGAAAATAGTTTTTGGTAGCGTCATTAGTCTGTGAAAACGGCTAAGGCTTGGCGAAAAATACCCAACGAAGTGGCGGGTTGAAGCCACAATTCCACGGATGGACAGAACTTCGGTGACCTCGTACTTTGTGCATGTGATAGTCATCGATCAAGATTCAACGGATGCTGTTATTTTAAATTTGAAACTGAAAATTTATATTGCACATGAAAATTTAAAAAAACTGAAAGACATTAGATATGTTTCATTAAATATTATGGGAAAGTTTTTTAGAGAACATGTATTTATTTCAAAATATATTTTTTATCATTTTAAATTCTGAGTTTAAATTCTAGATCAACCACGTTCGTTATCTCGATATAATGGTTCTTTCATGGGCATAGGCGTTGTGAGACTTTGCTTCACAAAGTTACTGAAACTCTCCTCGCAGTACACAGACGACCAGTTGCGCCAATATTCCATATGTTGTGTCGTCTTTTTAGAATTTTAGGTTTTCATAAAATATGCTATCTCTAATCCATAAAAGTATAAAATATTACTATTACAGTTAGGAATGTGTTAGTACTACAAACATGTTATATTACGAAATGGAGTAAGTATATGAAAAAAAAATCATGAGCGTAGATTATACGAAATCTTTTGAACAACACCTATAAGATCCACAATGACTTAGTAGGGGGAAATCAAATTCCTTTGGTGAAAAACTTTTAAATACGTACTATTGGACTCCGATGCTATTTTATTTGTACGGAGGGAAGATTTTCAGTCCAAACAAACGTATTCTAAAAATCCGCTCCAGCACTTTCAGTTCCGGCGATCTCTCCTCTCTCCTCCGCCGCCGAGGAGCGCCGCCGCAGCACCAGGCGATGAAGCGCTTCTTCCAGCCCGTGCCCAAGGACGGCTCCCCCGCCAAGAAGAGGGCCGCCGCCTCTGACTGCGCCGATGGCCCCGCCGCCACCGTGGCCAGCGCCGGCGGCGGGGAGGGGGCTCCCTGCGAGGAGCCGCGCAGGTTCGTAACCTGGAACGCCAACAGCCTTCTCCTCCGGATGAAGAGCGACTGGCCCGCGTTCTGCGAGTTCGTCGCCCGCCTCGACCCCGACGTCATCTGCGTCCAGGTGAGCTCACTCGGCGCCCGCCCTTCTCTGTGTCCGGATTTGCTTGCTCCCTGTGGTTTTATGCGAGTATGCTGCAATGTGGCATGCAAGAGCTGCCGTTCCTCGGAGGCATTTCATCGAGCACGTCGCGGGGCGTACATGTTACTTGTACCTTTATGCAGATTAATCCAATTGGGGTCCGCTAGGGTTTAATAATCCCTTCTATTTGCAAACATCTGAAGCCAGCTTGCTTAATTCCTCGCGAAACTGATGACAATGATCTTTAGCGGTATTTAGCGGCTTCCATTGCTGCAAAAACGCATCCATTTTGAAGAGGCAATGAGCAGGGTGGTTTGGGAATATAGCATCGTTCAAAGTGTCTCAAGCTTGGGCCGCAAAACCAATCCAGCCACATTGTCGTTGGCTCGTAGCTGCTAGCTGGTGATAGATTAGGCCAACTGAGGGCTCCTGAAGTGCATTTTTGTTGGTTTTCTTTTTGGTGCGTTGCTATACTTGAGCATGATGCAGCAAGGCCTGACCTGCTATGTACCGTTGAGGCGTTGAGTGTTGAGAGCAGCCGTATTATTTTCTGCTGTGTTTCTAGAATTGTGGGACATGCAATGTTGATAGTTCTAGATGCTAGGGTGGTGTTTGGGGTTATGTTAAGCATGTTATGAAGCAGACTAATGCAATGAAATGTTCTTAGAACAGGGAAAGTATATTTACTTGTCCATTTCTTGTAATTATGGATTAATGTTGGCAACACTGCACCAAGAAAAACTCGTTTTCAGCTTTTCTGTACTCATGTCAGTCCCAGTGTTCCTGTGATCCTATCCCAGTTATTTGTTGCCTCAGCTACCCACTATACTGCTACCACAAGTACTGACATAAATAGCATGTGCAGCAATAGTAAAGTTACAAAAAACTATAGACCATATGGTGAAGTACTTCTCAAGCTTAATCATTATATGAGAAAACTATGCTCTTCTATATATTCTGATGTCTAATATGATGGATGATTAACCAAGTTGTTTTGGAAAGCGAGCTCAATAGTTAATGGTGGAAATCCAAATTCACCTTGGGTTCTTGTTTTTGTACATTACTTTGTTGTTGTTATGTGTTATGACAACCTAGCAGCTTAATATTATTATTGTTGATCTTTTTTAGTATTTAGGTTCCTTGGTCACAAGTTGTTGTTTTATTTATACTCTTAATCAATAATCACAGCTAGTATGATATCTTTAGTATACTTCACAAATTCAGTCTAAGCATATTATTTATATATCAGTGAGAAGGATTTTCGCTGAACTTCTTTGCCATGTGCAGGAAGTGCGAATGCCGGCAGCTGGTTCGAAAGGGGGACCAAAAAATCCTAGTGAGCTAAAAGATGACACAGGCTCGTCTCGAGAAGAAAAACAGGTAGTGCTACTGCTAAGAAGCAGCCCTGTACCTTATAGTTATGGAAAGTGGATCCCACATGTCAGATTCGTTGGTTCTGATCGAAATGCTACCGCAGTATCATGGAAGAAGACTTGTAGTTCCTTGAAATGGCTTTGTAAAACCAGTGTTTCAGTGATAGTTGTGTTGTTTGTTGAAAATGCCTCTTAAAAGGGTGGCTTTGTGATAGTTTTGCAAGCGTATATGCAATTTTGAGAAATTTAGGTAAAATTTGTTTTTCATTTGTATCAATCGCATCCTGAAGTCTTGCTGTATTTGTGGTGACTTTATTTGCATATGTGTCCCAGTGAGCAAGCAGGAAACTAGTATGAATTAGTATCTCTCTTCAGCACACACTTCTACAGTTGCTCCATTTGTTGGGCTTAATGAAGTTATGTTACAATCAATTATTGATGGTCATGCAGATAGTGCTGCGTGCTTTGTCGAGCTCACCTTTCAAAGACTACCGTGTCTGGTGGTCCCTTTCAGAATCAAAATATGCAGGCACAGCTGTGTTTATGAAGAAGAAGTTTGAACCAAAGAAAGTGTCATTCAACTTGGATCGAACATGTAAGTATGATTTTGAGAGATTGAGAAATTGTCTCCCCTGTCAGTTCTTTTGTCCCATGCTTCACTAGGCAGTACTTCTGTTCATCACGTTTTAAATAATGTGATTATATTACGGAATCTAATTTGGTCAGCATGATAAGCTACTGCTCCTATGATGGCTCTTATCGTATTTAGGTTTTGTGGCTGTGTTATATGTTCTGCTTTTATAAAGTCTTAGACCCAAGAAAGTGATAATTTCTCCAGTAGTACATATATATATATATATTCTAAAAACATACATCGAGCTTCTGAAGTGAACTAATGAGAGAGCTAGGCAGATCCAGCCTCCCTGGCACGGTACTGTTGCTGACTTCCAGGCTTCAGTTTCTTTGGAAATGAGCAAAAGCAGATTAGAGGCTGTTATATTATGCTGGCAGTACATATATCAGAGTGGAGGAGGTGCTATGTGAGTATACCTGTATATAAGAGGTGGGATCTGATGGCCATTCTCTGTGCAACTGTAAGAAGAGGTGCAGTAACATCTGAGGGTGTATGCTCCTTTGCCTCGTACCTTTCTCTGACTTCTCACCCCGTGGCTGCCGCGGCTGATGCTGCTTCAGTGACTTGTTGGGCTGGGTCCTGAGGCAGCATGCTGCTGCCCTCCTAGCACCTAGTGCTTAATCACTGGTATTCACATTATCAAAATAAATCTTAACATTTATGGTCATTTTGAAATGTAGAGGAAACTAAATATGGGAATAAAACTTATTGTCATTAAAGAATACGCGAAGTTGATAGCAGCATATATCAAATTGGCCCTTAACTGTAAGAGTAGCACATCGAAAAAATAGGTGGCATATTTTGAGTTATGGTACACTGATAGTGCATTGGCAAGCCACTGTTTTTCTCTTTGCCCTCAAGATAACGGATGATCAAAGGGAATCATATCCTCCTAATCACTAGGTGGACCTCCTGGCGCAGTATATGTAGGAATGTGGCACGGGTAGTCCTGCTCTTACATGGCAAACGAACTGGCAATTCTGAAATATTGCCTGCTTTCTAGAATTCATTTTCACAGAATTTATTATTCTTTCTGAAAGCATAGTATTTTACCTGTTTCAGCTTCTAAGCATGAGGCAGACGGTCGTGTTATCATTGTGGAATTTGAATCACTGTTGTTACTAAACACATATGCTCCAAACAACGGGTGGAAAGAGGAGGAAAATTCATTTCAAAGAAGAAGAAAATGGGATAAAAGAATGTTGGAGTTTGTTCAACAAGTAGACAAGCCCTTAATCTGGTGTGGAGACTTGAATGTTAGGTAATCCAGTACCTGTTGCTTATTCTTTTGTCTTATTATTATATATGCCTCCTCTGGATAAAGTTGCTATCTATTAATGATTGATGATAGTTAATTTGAGTCTTCTGAAAACAACATAGAATTAATAAAACATTTCAGTTTTGGATTTACCTTTTATATGGCTAACCCAGACTTCACGACTAGGGGCCATACATGTGGCCTCGTGGTAAAGCACTAGGCACTGGCTGTTGAAGTCTTGGGTTCAAGCCCGTGCTCTCCTTAATGAATTATGATAGGTTGTTCATCCGACATATTTTTTATTGTCGCTTATGATTGGAAAATGCACTTCAAGTAAATATTTGTGAGTGGAAACTCCAAAGGAAAGGGACAGAAACTTCATTGGTTTATGTGACCATACTTGAGCAATCCATGTTTTCGATACAAGATATAGACAGAATGAGCTTCTTAATTTTATCACAAAACCAACTGAACATTACTTTTTTTAAAATCTTTCAGTCACGACGAGATCGATGTCAGCCATCCTGATTTTTTTAGCAGTGCTAAGCTCAATGGGTATATCCCTCCAAATCAAGAGGTACTATTTACTTGACATATGTAATTATCAAGCACCACAGCTCTGATTCATCAACCGGATGGTCCAGAGCTAAGCAATTATGCATGGCTAAGTGTAGCAGATATGGGGCTCGATACACACAAGCATTACCTAGAGCTGCTAGGAGCAGTGGATTAGGGATTTTAAGCAATGCAAAGATAGGAGAACTCCATCTATCGACCAAAAACACATTGGAATCGTATGACATATACAAGAATCAAAATACTTCGAAATCATAAATGTGCAGATAAGAGGTTATGCTTGCATTGCTTCTTTGATAACCAATATATTATATCTTCTGAAATCTTCTGCTTGAGTGTGCGTCTTTGGTGTTGTCGATCTTGACTTCGGATTCTCGTTCTACCGATAAAAACCAAAACCGGAAAGAAAGGGAACAACCAACACATGGCATAATGCAATGCGCATACAAGCATGTATGAGTTCCAACATGTGTTACCTCAACTGTTGTGTTATGTCCTGGTACAACATAGGAGAAGCAGGGTTACTTATCTTATGTGTGTTTATCATGCACATAATGATATTGTATGGATGCTTAGCATAAGAATTTCCTCAGTCTGAACAATATACTCCCTCCGTTCGGAAAAGGATGTCTTAGATATATCTAGATTTGGATGTATGTGTACACTAAAACATGTCCACATACATCCAAATCTAGATATATCTAAGACATCCTTTTCCGAACGGAGGGAGTAGCAATTAACAATTGGCGCGTGGCAAGCCCAGGTGAATAACTCCTCCGGCTATTGGCATCCTTGACCTTGTCCAGTTTCAGGAACTTATTCTAGAAATCAACCAAAGCGTCTATCAGACAGCCAATTCACCATCCATGTCTTGGTCACATTACACTACTATTTGAGCGCAGATCGACAGACCATTCCTGCCAACCTGAAACTCTACAGGCCAACAATCTGATGTGCACACGCGAAAACAGAGGAAGCCAAGGGAGATCTACCGAGCATTTCATCGAAGCATGTCTAATTCAAACACCGAGGGAAAACGATGTCTGAAAAGGAAAGATGTTGGCGATCTGCCAGTGGACCTCCATCCTCAAGGACCAACACAAACCACATCCCACACAGCGGCTGGATCGATTGGGTCCCATCGAAGGTGTTCGGCAAAGGTTTCACCAGGAAGGCGGCGAAGACCGGGTCCGGGATGAGGCGCTTGGTGGAGGCGGCAGCGTGCAACGGGTCGAAATCAATCCCACGGCATGTGGTGAACCATGCCCGAGAGGTGCCTAGATAGTGGCGCCGCGAGCAGATCGTCCTCGAACTCCACCTCGTATGCGGTCAGCTCCTCGTTGTCAAAGGAGCCGGAGCCGATCTTCACGTCGGAGTCAGTTATGCCGTGGTCGAAGGAGTCCACGATGACGAAGTTGCTCGGCAACGTTTTTTTTACCGAGGCGTGGATGAAGAGGTACGGGTGGACTGCGGGTTGACTTCTGACGTTGTTATGGGTTAAAACGTAAAACAACAGACAAACGAACAAGAAGTCTTCCTGCTTTTATTATTAGGTAAAGATAGAAAATGGAAGCTTTTGTTATACCCCTGATCTCTACACCATAGGTGCATATGACATTGTTCATTACAATACCAAACAGTAGCATGACATACCTCGCAGTTTTCCTGTTAAAGTTAGTTTATCAGAATTCAAGTATATATTTCTAAAAAAGAAGTCAAACTCAGGACAGAAGGTTTTTAGCAATCTACGTGCAGTGCAGGAGCTATTGCTAGCCATGGCCGCAAATAGGTTGGCTTTGGGATTAGCTGCTTCAGGTTACACATATGTGGCATTAGCTGGCAAGCTTTTGAAACCATTGATTTTTGTGCAAATAGGCTAGCAGTTCATTGGGTGCTAGCATATTTTTAATTTTGTTATTATGTGTGTGCTCTTTTATTCAGTATGTACTGCGTATGGCTATAAGGTTACTTTACTGATAATAGTCAATAAGAGTTGTGTTGTTTCAAAGAATTTGTATTGAAACTTCTATTTTTATCACCAAGATATAATTTGACAACTTAAGGGCATTATTATATCCTGATCAATAGCAAACAGAGGTAACATCCTATTCTCCATTACTGCATTACATCATGAGTGCACCTTTCAGTTTTACTAGACATTTCTTTTGGCAATGAAATATCTTTATCTATTCTACAGGACTGTGGGCAGCCAGGATTCACCCTGGCAGAGAGACAGCGGTTTGGCAATTTATTGTCCCAGTAAGTGTAAGCCAATGCATTCCACAATTTTTTCGTTTGATAGAAAACTTCCTCAATTATCAAATGGATGCCTGTCCTTGAACAAGTGCATGCATCCTTTTAATTTGGTTTCCATGCTCAGTCTACCTTAGCCATCATCTTTTTCTCTCAACTGAGGCCCCACGTCGATATAGGGCTGAGTGACTTATCCTCCCTATTTAGACCCAAGCAACAAAAACATACCATAATAAGCATCTCAGATGTGAATACTGTGGAACTGTGATCACGGAAACATAAAAGATTACTATTTCAGTATTCCAGTAAGTTCAGTGTTCAACATAACAGGCGATAATATGTTTGTTCTCAATCAGCATCTATCGTGTAAAAGTATATGTTTGTTCTAAATACACAATAGCATTAGCATTCACATGTTGAAATTTTGCCCTCTTTCTATCACGTCAGCCCTTATCGAGCCACACATGAGAGGGGGTGTTGAAGTATATGTGGATATCGCAATCTTCTCCATCAGTTCGGACTTTTGGTCTCGTCGTTGATGCATGAAACTTAACATAAACCAATGAATGATGAACAGCGCATACTGGTAGAAATTAACAAGATATAAATTGATCACGTAGACGCATTAATCTTTTGTGGTATTGATTATTTTGTCTTGAATACCTTATGGAATTACATGTTGATATACAGGGGAAAGCTAGTAGATGCTTACAGATGCATGCACAAAGAGAAAGACATGGAGTGTGGCTTCTCTTGGTCTGGGAATCCAATTGGGAAGTAAGAAATATTTCCGTGATTGTATAATTCTTGAATTGTTAATTATTGTGTTTAGTTGCTTGTCAGATTTTACGGTTCCTGATTAGCAACGCTCTTTCGAACTATTACATGTGAACGCTAATGCTATTGTGTATGTGATTCATATTTTCTCCAGGTACCGAGGAAAGAGAATGCGGATTGATTATTTCATTGTTTCAGAACGGTTGAAGGACAGAATTGTTTCATGTAAAATGCATGGTCATGGAATTGAACTGGAAGGTTTGTATCACACAACTTTCTTTGTGTGGTGATTTATTACTGTGATATTTCTATATTTTTAGTCCTTTTGAAGTTCCCAGTTTATTTTATAAAAAAGAGTAGCCTAAGGGGAAAAACTTTCAACGCTGCTAAATTACTAGAAGCAATGTGTATGATCCGCATTTGGAAAGGACACATGAACCCGTCGGTTCGCAAGTTTATTTGCATGTCATCTGCTGCAGTAAATATGGGAGTAACCATGGATGATAGGATGTTGATTCAACCATGCGTTGGTCTCACATATTTAATATCAGAAAACAGATATCTAGAGTTCTCTTATCTAGTTTGTTAGGTATATGGAGGGATAAAGATACAGCTATAAATAGGTTTGGAAATGCCCTGAACTGCTAACTGGTACAGATCTGTTTTTTCATCCTCTGTGCATATGAAATGATGATACACTTCATATGTACTGGTGTTCGGCTATATATATACCCAACTGCTTATCTGTCGACTTAATCGCAACAAGTTCCCCGGTTGTGTTCAGGTACCCGTAATAGTTCTAACATATTTTGATTCATGGACTTTCTTGATGGCAGGATTTTATGGAAGTGATCACTGTCCTGTTTCCCTTGAGCTCTCCAAAGAAGCACCAGAATCCAAGAGCTCCGCTAACTTTTCATCATGAATTAGTGGATTATTAGGTTAGGTCAGGTGAAGCGGTTGGCCTCTCATGAGATATTTATACATTTTTCTGAGACCTGCATTAATCTAAACATTTTCTGTGACTGGGAATCAACCTCCCTAAGAGCTGCTACACATTCCGGGAATCAACCTTTTTTAAGTTCTGAATTACGGTGACTAGAAGGTGGCGGTTTTATTGACCTGGTTACAGGAGTTTGGCAACCTGAGAAGCGGGTAAATTGACCGCTGGCAATTTATAGCATGCACACCTCTTCAATTTTTGACTGAGGGTGTGTGAAAAAGGGGAGGGGGAAGCCATGGATATAAGGCTGAAACCTTGCGCCTAACTTTTTTTTTTTGCATGGTGCGCCTAACCAGTTTTTTAGTTGGGTGTGGTAGTGCCGTGAGCGTGCGACGGCTTTAATTCAAGAGGATGACGAAGTTAATCTATATACTACTATTAAAAGAGCAAACTTGTGTTGTGCTGCGTTGATACGTTAAATCTGATCTGATATATAAGATCCACGGTCAAGACCGTTCTATGGGATCCTTCCATCCTGCGAAACGTTTTCCTGTTTTCGCCCGTGGCTCGCGCTCATCCTCTCCTGGCAGAAACCTGCGTTGCCTAGGTTTGTGTGCCGCTGTGGCCGTCGGCGAGGTTTGCGGGGAGACAGAAGACCTGGGGGGTTCCATCCTGTAGCCAAATCGAGATTTCTTTCCGTGCCCACCGCCCTGCCCGATGCGCCCGCCCGATGCCGGCCGGCCTCCATCTCCGCCTGCGTGACGCGATCGCATGTTGCTTGCCGGCATCCATCCCTGCCCGACGCGCCCGCCCGCGGCCGCTGCGTGACGCGATCACCCGCTGCCTGTCCATCCCCGCATGTGCGACGCGATCTGCCGCCGCCAGACGGCCTCAATCTCCCCCTGGTCGACGCCGTCCGGCCTTCATTGCCTGCCCAACGCACTCGCCTGAGGCTCCCACCCGATGCCTGCTGGCCCCGACACGGCACACACCACGCGCCTGTCGTCTGTAGCATGTCACCTACCCAGCAATCGCTGTGAGAAAAGGTCAGTGTTGCTGAAGCATGTCTCCATGATTATTACTTGTAGCAGCAATTGACTAAGTGTGCACGCATTCTTAGTTGCGTGTGGTATGCTATGAGCTCTCACTAGGCTGGTACATATAATTCCCCTCAACCTTAGATAAGTCATTTGTTCATTATGAACATGACTCATCAGTGGGTCTGCATTGGTGGCCACTGTGAAAATAATATCTTGCTATATGTATATGGCACCCCTCACGGTATTCAAGCTTTCAGCCATCTGCAATGAGGAGCTAACAACAATATTGTGCTACTACATACTTGGCATGAGCTTATGTGTTAGTGAGAGTTGTATTGAGCCGTCAATACTAGAGTATGAGATGCATCATGCAGTCCATTCAGGGAAGAAACGATGCTGAATTTACATTACATGGCGAGCTACCTCTTTATTGTTGTATTTTGTATTTTCGAAATCGAGACAAAGGCAGAATATAAGTAGCTGCTTGCTAGAACAATGCATATATGTAGTACCAACTATTTGTGTTTGAAGTTAACATTCTGCTTACATACTTATCCGGATATATTTACAAGGCTTTTGTTGCTTCTCACATTGTTATAACCTCTGGAAGTTTACACTGTTCTCTTGTAATTTGTGCTCCGGAGAAGTATGAGTAATATACAATCTGGGTTGTTAGCTTACACTGTTTTCTTGTAATTTGTGCTCCGAAACAAATGTACAATAATTTAGAGACATGCTATATATACGCATAATTATCTGTGTAGACGTGCGTTGCACGTGCCCTTTTACTAGTTCTAGAAGAGGAAAACTGCTGGAGACATAGCCAAGTTCAGAATAACAACACGGGCCTATTTGGTCCAACTAAAAAGTTGAGATAAATCATTTTAGTAAAGGAAAAACATAGAAAAATTGTATGATCTCAGCTTTAAAGAAAAATAATAATACAATACACCATCTTCCTAAAATTCCTATAAAGGAAGAATGAGATTGATGTCTAGTATTTCTGTATTAGTATCATAATTATATTTTTTTCATGTGTTTTGACTTCAGTTTGATCATGTTTTATGAAGATTGTTGTGTTTTCCTGCTCTTGTGAACGAAACACCTAAATTTACGAACTTACTGTATTTTGCACATGCATCCCTATCACATTCATGTGCTTGTTTATATTCTTTTGTTTTTTCAATCATGTGAACCAAACAAGCCCTAATAGGTATTTTTGTCTTATGGCCGCATCGCAAGTCAGACTTTTCTCGATGAGCTCAGAGAGGAGCAACTTTAACAATTGTCACCACTTATTATAAATCTTGTTTGTCCACACACGGCAAGTCAGACATTACTTGGTTAGCAGATGTGAGGATACTCCACAAGTCTCCAATCAAGAGAATGGTTCCCGTACTGCTGAGTTCCCATAAGAACAGGTTAAGGGCCACTTTAAATTAAAAAGGTTTCTTTTAACAATTTTGTAGAATTCTAATGTTTTCTTCCTAAGAAAATCCTTCGACTCAAAAAGAATGATGCCTCCATAATTCGTATCGATTGCATCCCTACACCCTAATCCCTTGGCAATTTATACATACACTCATAACCAATTTTATACTAAATCACGTAGGATCGAGATGAAAAGATTATGTGTTCCATCCAAATAACTATTCCTGTTTGCACTTACCATCCTTTCAAATTCTTGTTATTCTCCGATTTTTGCGTGCCTTTGAAATGAAGCCTAACTATGCCTCCGATCCGAGTGGCTTCCTATCTGAATTTTACTAGACCATTTTGGAGGTCATCAAAGACCATATGATGGCCTTGTTTGCCTATTTTCGTGAGGGGAAACTTACCTCTACATAGTTTAAATTACTGCGCGTGATTAGTCCGATACATAAGGAGCCATAAGCAAGTTAAATACACCAAATATAAAGCTATTTTCCTTTTAAACTCGAGTTTTAAAATTTCCATTCAAGTCAGAACGAATTGTATATCTGATGTTGCACCAAAGATTGGTCACTGTATTGTGCAGACGGCCGTTTCATGAAACGTTGCTTGTATAAACCAAACAAATCCTCAGCTTTTATCTGCTCAACTGCTAGGTACACCTTTTCTCAACAAACTGATACAAATGTGTTTTACCTTTTTTCATACAAACAGCAAAACAGTATTCAAGAAATTGTTCATATTCATGGTTTCTTAATGAGCCTCGTCCATTTGCTTGGATTTCACAGTTTCAGACATGCATCACTATTCAATCATCAATGGGTCAAAAGATACAGAGATGACAAACATGATTCAACTAGACCATCATCATCATCACGACAAGCAGCAGTCAATTAAGTACATGACTAAATCATTTGAGAATGATGAGCAGTCCAGGTCTCTCTCTGTTTCTGCAGGACTACAACAGTGGGTTTCTATCCGTTTGGCAGGCCACCACAACCCAATGGAAGGAGGGGAACATGGCGTACACAAATGTTCACCACCCTACCGCCTCTGTACTGGCTTGTAAAGCACGACCGTGACAAACTTCGCTTTAAACCGGTGTGTGATGCCCAGGGCAACGACAGACCTGGAGTTCTCTTTTTCTATGTAGAGGTGATTGAGCACCACGGGTTGGGGCGGAGGGAGGCTGCTGGAGTCATCGTGGCTCGGTGGGAAGCTAAGTAACGTATGCTGCAGATGAGGAGGAACCAATGGGGGTTCTCGGGCTTCATCTTCGTTTCCGGAATAGGGTTGTTGTAGCTTGATTCTGGTGATGCTGGAACTTCAAACCCAACAACATTCACCCCTTCCTGCACCAATGTTATCCACCCATCATAAGTACGAAATCAACCAAGACAACGCTTTAGGAAAGAAAGCTAGGAGCAGATAAATAAAGTACTTACATGGTCATCCCTGCCTTGCCGGTCCATATTGCCGCAAAATTGTTGCCTATCCTAGTAAACGAGTATATCAAAAACGTTGATGTGAGTAAGCAATTTAAGTGATGCAATGGAACTACAAAATAAAAATGAAAAGCTGATACAAATCACAGAAGAACTATAAAGTGTGTATAAGAATCATTGCATGAAGTGTGCATATTTTGTATTCCTCACATGCACTCCACGCAAAAGACAACTTGGAGTTTTTTTGAACTAAATGTATCTGAGTCACCACCATGGTTTTTAAGGCATCCGCCTAGGCATCCAAAGCGTCCGCCTAGGCGTCAAGGCGCCCCCCCTCCGCCTTGGAAAAACGACCGCCTTAGGCGCCTAGGCGCCTAAAGCGTCCGCTTAGGCGTCGCCTAGGCGCCAAGGCGCCCCCCCTTCGCCTTAGGACGCCTTAAAAACCATGGTCACCACACAAAATACAACAGTAAACTAGCTAGACTATCAAATGGTATTTTACCCAGTGAACGTATTTGGCCCCGAACTGCTAAGGGTGCATAACGTTATGCTGAGACATTCAAATTAAGGGCTTGCCAGAAGAGCAGAGCAACACTCTCATCATAGTGGTTGGAGTCATGTCCTTGGGTTGACAGTGGGTATTTTCTATATTATTACCTGGGTCGACACCTACATACCAGCTTATGTTATGCACACATTAGTACCGCGCGACTGTGGTTTAAAGCCAAGACGCGTTAAAGCTTGCAACTTCCCACTAGGTTAGCCCACGAGATGTTTCCTAGTGTCTCACAGGACTGGGTTCCAAGAATTTCAGCCGACTATAAGCTCTGGTTCAAATGGAGCAGCTGCGAGTCAACCAACGATTCAGGCCAAGACTATTAATATTATCTCTCAGCTTAGTTTGCTTTTAATCTCTGAAGAAATCCCTAGGGTTTGGAGGAGTTAGATGCTTCAGTGTTATCTGAATTCAAGAACTTTTTTTTTTTGCTGAGTTGAGCAACTAGTCACAAGTGTGGGAAAGAAGCCAAAATATGGGCAAATGCTGCTTTTGGGGATTACAGTAACGATTTAGCAAAGTTACCACATGAAACTCATTTATTCTTATGTGTCAAGTGATTGGTGGCACGTTGGTATAGAGGCAAATAAAACAAAACATGTACATATTTAATAAGTCGTGTAAGCTAGTCATAGTATCACTACTTATAATTCGGAGAATGCAGGAACCTGGGCTTAAAATCTTTAGCATTACCCTTTTTATTGCCTCCATATTGGTTGCATTCTAATCCGGAGAGTGCAAACAATTTAAACATGTTCATGCAGTTGCGTTTACGGACAAGCATCATACATATGCTTACTCTGTACCATTTTATTTTATTTGCCTCTATGCTCACAGAACAAAAATCAAGTGTACAACCCAAACAAACACATAAATATAATATGCATACAGTAGCTGACATACTAAAAAATAACTGATATTAAAAAATTAACTTTGATGCGAACAACTTTAACCGATATAACAGGCTACCTGATATGCTAAAACAAAAAACTTCATGCGAACAACTTAAACAACATGTTCATGGAGGTGAGTTTATGGACAAGCATTATACATAACCTTCAGCTTCATTTGTTGTCGATATTAGGAGGCTTCTAATTGGATTGTGCTGGAATATCAAACCATCAAAGAAACAGAAACTGCCCTAAATTCGAATAATGTTGTTTGGTTGTTCACTGGATTTTGGCTCATGGAATCCCAGTGAGGCAGCAATGCCAAATCCTGTTTGGATGGTCAAGTGTGGAATTGAACATTTATATAGGTATGAAGCCTCTAGTTAGCTAAATGAAATCTGCACAGCATCAACATGCAATACATAAGAATTATCATTTATGTATTAAAAAATAAAAAGTAACAAACATATTTAAAAAGACCACAAAAGCAAAATTGTTCCCAAAAACATGGACAAAATGGTCTACAAAATGCACGCAACAGTCAAACACATTGATCATAGCATTCAGAATAGCATATGTCTCTTAGAGCAAATACTTCGTAAGAGTAGGTCTGCTCCCGTCGTCACTAAAGTTGCCTAAATCCCTTGTGTCCTCTTTGAGTACTCAAAAAAGCCATAGCAAAACTCATGATTCAAAATACATTTCTGCCAATTTAATCCTTCGCATCTTCCTTCATCTAATTTTTTCATTATCAACTCTAAATGATCCTTTTTTTTGCGATTTATCAACTCTAAATGATCCGACATGAAGCTGGTACAATGCAGCATCAAGTTGGACTGTGATTTTTACCTTTAGTGAGATTCGGTTCGGTTTTGGGATTTAGACCCAAAAAAAGGGAAGAGAAGAGGAGCAGCTGCAAGGGGTCGAGCTCTACACAAATCCTACAAAAACTGCACTAAAAACGTCAGATGAAAAGATAAAATCTTGAATCGGGATTCACGGCTTGGAGGGGATTTGGGTTAGTGCGGCTGCTCCACCGAAGTGGGAAGAGGAAGGTGGTGAGGGGAGAGACTGTGCCATTAGCGCAACCGGAGGAGGCCGGCCTCCATCAGAGTGTTCTTGCGGGTGGATGGGGCGAGGCGCGCTGGCCGTGGGCAGAGCCAGCCGGAGAGAGAAGAGATAAGGAGGATGGCCGGAGAGGGGGAGAGGGGGAGAGGGCAGAGGATGGAGGATGGCCGGAGACCACTCACCTGGGCGCCGCCGTGGAGTCCCTGAGTCGCCTCACTCCCGTCGAGTGCCTCCCGCAAGTCCCGTCGCGCAGAGGTGCGGGGCGATTTCCCCCAATACGGTGGAGAAGTGGTCGTGGTGAGTCGCCGGGATCAGTTTCCGGCCGGGAGTGAGGCCGGAGACGCCGGCGGCGGCGGCGGCGCGCCTCCGGAACCCTAGCTGAGGCCCTGAGCTCCCTCCTGCGCGTGCAGAACTCGATTTGGGGGAAATGAACTGTTCGGGTTGGGGAAGAGGAAAAATTGTGAGGGAACGTCAATTTATATATTCAGTGATAGTGTTGATGTAAATAAAATTAACTTAGTTTCTTTTTGGTTTTTTGCCGTTAACTTAGAGAGGGGCGTGTACAGTAGAGTCACGTCACCGGTCAGCCTTTCTTTTCAAGGATTTTTACTTAGTTGGAGAAAAGAGAACTTAAAATTAAGGAACCCTATATTGTATGCCTTCCTTTATTAATATAATTTTCTACTAACATTTAATTAAATCTCATTAATTAATTGTTAGAGATGATAATAAGAGGTAATGCATGGTACGACTAATATTTATTGACTTTGCTAAATGACATGAAGAGCTAAGAGAAGAATCGTCTTTTTCTAGGATTGTACATGTCCTTACACACCTGATTAACGGTTACATCCAGCCAGAAAGTTGCATACAAGAAGGCTCTCATGTTGTTAAGCCACACGCGTGCAGAGTTCTGCATAACTATTAGCCTCACTCTTAACATGGTTAAATAAGAACGAAATAAAACAAGATAAAATCTCCCCAATTTCTTCAAAAGTAGGCATCAAATTTGATCTTTAGTCATGATAAAAATCTAGAGGTTAACAACTAGCTTTGAAAATTGAGAACTCTATGCTCAGAAAGACATAAAAAAAACTAGTTTGAACATGTGGTATAACTAGTTATGGCTTCAGTAGAACCTGGAGCCTAGTGATTACTGTGAAGTGTGTTATTTCGAAAATTAAAGCCTCATGTGCTTGAGTGAAGCTCTGGTTATTGTTATTTCCGCGCACATCACCTTGATGAAGCACCATACTAGTGCATGTTGTAATGCTTTGGTCAAAGGCATATGCCACAAGTGACTAGCTTTTTGGTTAGCTATAAATATGACCCTAACCCATACATGATTGGATGGTGGTGACATTTAGTTGAATTGTAGATTCGAGATATACTTTCTTGTCCTGGAAAGTGTTCATCGCTCGCGTGTTTTTTTAGCAATCCTTTGTCAGAACAGTTGAGCTTCAAACAACTACATGTTTTAGCCTTTGGAGATCTACTTGTTACTCTTAAAGATTTGGTATGTCAGCTAGATCTCACTATTTGAAAGGATCAAAGTGGTCGATGAGAGGAGGGGTGAATGCAAATTTTATAGATAACACTATCTATATTATATACAATGCAACTAGATGAACAACCTATAAGGAGACAAGGATATTAATATAGCACAATAGATAAACAACATAAAAATATAGATTCAAGTAAGTAAATGGGTTGAAAAAATAACAAAAAAAAAGGCGTGATGATTTATTCTGAAGTTCACTTCCCAAGTAAAGCTACTCTCTGATAGAGGGGGTGGAGACGTGGAGTCACAATGATCCCTAGTTGACGCAATGTATCACCATATTCTCCTCAACCCTCCACCAAGCTTGAGTATGTTGATCCACTTCGTTGCCCTTGAAGGCGAAAGCCGAAACCTTTACAAACAAGGTTGGGGCTATATCCAAAATTTAGCTGAAGACTCCCAATGATATATATCCTGGAGCTCCTCACTACCTGGCCAAGTTCCAAGACACCTACTCCGTCTATGGTTTCAAGGAATCCAAGAGTAGCAAAATCCACCAAGGGTAGGGGAAATCAAATTGCTTTGACGAAACCCTAGATTTGGATCTCCTCAATCACTCATGAAAGAATCAATAAGATGAGAGCATGGGAGTAGGAGATATCAATGGTTTAAGCCTGTAAACAATGGAGGTGAGAGGGTAAGAGTCGCGCATCCTTGGGGAAGAAGATGGATTATTTATACACACGTGAAATCATTGGTATGTTCTCGTAGCCCGATACAACCATGCCAAAAAGGCTCGTCCTTACCGGGGCCCAATATAGCTGGTTAACTATCGGGCAAGTGTCCGGGCAATTCCAAAGAGCATTCCACTTGATGCCGCTCTCGGAGGAGTCCCAAATGCTGAGCATGGAGGCCATATACTTCCGGGAGCCCGTTCAACCGGGTAATACCCGAGAGTGTCGCACATGTGCACCTCCCTCGAGCCAAACACGGCTCCTAGCCTTTGAGTGACTGTACTATTGTTCTATGATACAACCAGGAAGGTACCAGAGCAAGTACCAGGTGGAACCAAGAGCAGCGCACTTTGGCATGTCGGGTTCCTAGACAACCGACAGTCCGACATTATGAGGATCCGATACAACCGGGCTACAATGATGGTATAGTTGGACCTAGAGAGCCACAAAACAATATCATCTAAGACTAGTCACAATGGAGAGTATCATATAGTAGTATCATGCATATGATACTAGTGTATGTTACTACTTCCACAATGGGTAGTAACATATGTGTGGTATCATATAGCACTACATTTATTATGTTGTAGACTCATCTTGCATTGGAATCCGTTATGTTACGGTATCTACCTATGATACCACTATCACCTCTCTCTTCATTAATTGCACTGCCACGTCAGATTTTTGCCAACATGGCATCCATGATACCACCTATGATACCCCCATTGTGGCTAGTCTAAAAGGGTGATCTCTATCTATCATAGGAACTCTATGATGCATATTTTTGTAGTTGTGTACGTGAATTGATTTCCACTGTACCTTTTGAAGCGGATTTCTTTTTTTTTAGGAGGATCCGACCCATATATTAGGAGCTCAGCACAATTTACAAAAAGGTCCAGCAAAGAAAAGAAAATACAACGGGACCCTGGAAACTGCATGAAGCACCCTGAGCTACCTGAAAGAATTACAATCGGATCCCAAAGCCTGCTCCCAAGAGTCTAGGCGTCGCCGGCGCCGCCGTACCTCGATCCGCCGGAGAGAGCACGCCGCCACGAGTTGTAGATGACTGCAAGAGCCGTCCGCCGCCACGCGCCGGAACTTGGACTCGATGAACGCGCACAGCCACAGCGCAGCCTCCCAGCACCGCCCAACTTCCAGCCGGCGCCGCTCCGCCTAGGTCCACCACCACCACCACCGCACCACCTTCAGGCGTTGCTCCCCACGCCACCATGGCCCGTCGGAGCAGAAACAACGAAGATGGAAACCACCAGAACCTGCAACAAAAAAGGAACAACGGCCGCCCCCTGCTCCTCCCCTCGCCGCCACGGCCGGCCAGAGGAGCACGGAAGGAAGACCGCGCCCGACGCACCTCCACGACCTCCCCGGCGACGCCGCCGGAACGGGGAAAGGAGGGGGAGGACGAAGAAGCCCTATACACCGACGCCACCGCCACCGTCTTCGGGGACGCTGCCAGGCACTCACACCTAGAAACCCTAGACCTAAACTACACGCACGGACGGAGCCGAGGCTCCCCCCACCTCGCAGCGCCAAGACGGCGACCGGAGGTGGAGGGGAGCAACAGATACCGCCGGCGAGAACCTAGATCTCCCGGTCGCCTCCTTTTTCGCCTGAGGGAACTGTAGCAAGGAGGGGAACGGGGGAGCTACGACAAGGCTATGGTCATCTTTTGAAGCGGATTTCCTATGGATAGAATAGTGATCTGCCACGCACAGTCTCTTATCACCTTGATGGGTCTCCAACCATCATTTGTCATCTTCAAATAAGCCTATTATACTAAAGAACATGCTTTCCCTGCTAATCATGTTATCATTAATGCCAAAACCAGTTAGGGGGAATGCCCTTTCAATGCCGAGCACCATTTTGTGGACCGATCATAGAAAATTTGTGAATGATTGGTGATCACCTTAAGATCAACCCAAGAGATCGAGCTGAGTTTTGAGCAACTTGAGCTTGCAGGGAAGAAGACTAAGTCTGAGGATTTGGATGCACATGCGCATAGCCTCTCCAAACAAAGATGTAGAGTTGGTGCCCAACATTTTGAACTTCGGGAATTGCATCTGGTGTCTTCGTCTATGTCCTTACAGTTCACATTTCTTCTTACTTACTACCATTTTGATGCTTGTTCTTTTCTTCGTTCTACAAAATCAACATTTGTTATGTATATTTTCTATTTAAATTGTGTTGCTTCTGTGTCTGTTGCTCAAGATCTGTTTATGTTCTACTTATTCAGTAATTTTTTTGAAGCATATGTTTATCTTTCTTATTTGAAAATATTTTTAGTAGCTCCTATTAAACCTGGGCATTATTTGGTTCCAAACCGTGCAAATCGTCAGCCCGCACCGCACCACACCGTAATTACGGTTTCAGACGGCTTCAAACGGTTCACGGATCGAAACCGTGTTGGAAAATTCTCCGTTGGGCTGAGACGGGTTGGAACCGGCTAAACCACGAAACCAGTCAGTTTTCCCCATCGTCGCCAACTCGTCAGGGTGCTCGGGCACGACGGAGGCGGATGCCGGAGGGCGGAGGCAAGGCTCCAAGGTGAGGAAACGGAGCGAGGCTCCGGTGAACATGGACGGCGGCCCTAGCACTGATGGGCTGCTAGAGGCGGCGGTCGCGACGGAATCGTGAAGCGACGGCGAGGACAAGGCCAGAGGAGAAGCCAAGATGGATCCTGTCCGTTGAGGTCGCCACTGAAGCCGCGCCGTCAAGGTCCTCCATGGCGCCATCGAGGCCGTCGAGGTCGCCACTGCCGCCGCCCTGTCGTGGTCACGCCATTGAGTTCCGCCCCTGGGTCGCGCCATCGTGGCCGCGCCGTCAAGGCTGCCGTCCAGGAACGCCACGTCGCTTGGGTCCACGTGGCTCCCGACCTAGCCTAGAGCACGCGGAGATGCCGGGGTCCACGCGGACGACGATCTCGACCCAACGGCGGTGGATATGGTGACCCGAGCGCCCCTCCTCCTGCTCTGCCTCGGGCTAGCGGCGCACGCCGTGGCGGCGGCCAAGGATTGCGCCTGCTGGGGTGCTGCACAGAACGGTGACGGCGTCTTCACCGGCGTCATGGGCCCCCTCGGAGGCGTCAGCGGCGGCGTTGGGAGCGTCGGTCCGGTAGCCTTGGAGACGACGACCGCTCTTCTCTGTCCTGCATCTGACGAACGGTGCAAACCGGCCAAACCGTCAAACCAAACTGCTCGACCCGCAATCATCGTGGTCCCATAAACTATAGATACCACTTCAAACCGGCCAAATCGTTCGTATACGGTCTGGTTTCAGAAACCAGCATAAACCTCCAAAACCAGGAATGAACAGACTTAGCTCCTATATATTCACCCCCTCTACTAGTGGTATATGCACATTTCAGATGTGCCCACACAATAACTCAATAAATAATCTATTAGATTGTCTCAATTTATTCGCACAGAGTTCATACACGGAAGGAAACACAATTGCAAATTACATTTTTAGACATAGTTTCAAGCATAATGTTTAGGATTTTTATATTTAGACATACTCTTTATCAAAATAATTTAAAAACTATAGAACTGCCGAAATGAATCCAATAGGTACCTGACTTTGGCAAATAGGTTGTAGTTCTAATTAGATATGGTCAACACTTATGGTGTAGGAAATGTCTCCTTAACTTCCTCGTCAATATCATCATCTTGTTCTTCACTTTGATTTGGAATCACAAGAACAAAAAATACCTTCTTACTACGTCTTTCAGGCAAATTAGGACCTCAATCACTAGTGATAAGCTTTAATGTGACATCCAAAGCCTCACAAACTTTTCTCGGAGCAAATTCCGCAATCTGAAAACTTCCAGGCGACCCTAGGAGTCTAGGCTTTCCCAACAAACTCAAGAGTAACAAGCAACTTGAGTAACTCAAGGGGGTCACGATTTGGCTTGCTGAACAAGTAGATCTAGATCTTGTCTTTTATTTCCACAAAGGGATTTAGATTTGTGTGGAGAAAGGGGAGATTCTAACCTTTTGATGTGTTGAACAATGATGGAGAGAGAAGGTCAAGGTGTCTCCTTAGAGCTCTGAAGGTTAGTACCCATTTGGCGAAGAAGGGCGATTCAAATAAGTCCACCAAAAATAGATTAGGAGCAATTTTTGTGCCTTCTAGACTGACTTAAAAATTCCGGACAAAATTCTGGACGGTTGGAAGGCATGTTCTAAATCGGTCTAACTAGACTCTAGCGAGACAACATAGGCTGTTGAACTGAAACTGGATTCGAATAAATTTTGGACCTGAAATTGGTCGGAACTTCAGACCGTACATAAACCATCTAAAATGATCGTTTTCATCGGATATTTTCATCAGATCAATGAATCAATCTACTACCTCTTTTGTGGATGAGTTAAAGAATATGTAGGAAGTTTGTTTTCATGATAATCCTCTTTTTGTCCAACAAGAAAACCCCTCTTGATAGCGTGCCAGACTTCCTACGAAAAATGGGGGGGGGGGGGGGGGGGGGGGGGGTCTCCAATCATTATTCAACACCATTTTAAAACATTAAAACGTGAGTATGAACTAAGTACATACCATTAGTCCTTCTCTAACTCCGAAGTCATCTTGACCAAAACAACATAAGGAACGAAATGCCCTTTCAACAGTGTACCGATAAACTCGTACAATAAGATTGATGATACTCCACAGACCACAAATTTGGAAAAACAAAGAAAGAAAATTTTAGTTACCTAGATTCGAATTTTCAGTCACTAAGCAGTTAATAACTAGCAAAGATTTATTAAAAAAATTGCTGTTGGGGATAGTAGATTCCTGGATAGAAGCTCGTGCCCCTTACATCTTGGCTGCTCCACTAGTCTGCCGCCGCCGCACTAGCAGGATAGTTTCTCTGAGTGGTGGCTGGTTTTAGGACCAGTTCAAACAGTGTCGCCGTAGAGAGGAAAAAACGAGGCTTCGTCGCCACGATAGGGGCTGGACGGATCTGGAAAATGTGATTTGTGCCGGACACTGCAACTAGACGGGCTGGGGCAACGATTTGAGACGTGGCTTGGGGCCTGACATGTTGGCCGGAGGTGAATGGATCAGATGCAGGAGCAAGTACAATGAGGCCGGAGGTGCTAGGAGGTACAAATGTGCAAAAATAGAGGAGGATTCGGAAACTAGAATGCCCAAATAAAGTAAAGGATTTCTGATGGCGATGTGCACACAATTCTCTAGCTCTTAGGAATAATCCTATTAGACGAGTTGTGAAGATTGATAATCCTAAATGCCTCATGTGCAATCGGATGCATGAAGATGGCTGTCACTTGTTTGTTAAGTGCAAGGAATTGAAGCAGAGTCGTATGTGGTTCTCTTCCTGCTCAATCAGTTCTAGTAGGCGATGCACTAATCAAGTTGCACGTGCTCTAGCACAAGTAGGCGCGAAATGCAATGTAAACTCAACTCTGATGTGGGAGTATGAGGTAACAGAGCGTGTCCGCGGTGCTGTAATGGGCGATTATGCCCAAACTGTTTCGTAATGAAGCTTATGCTTACCCTTTCAAAAAAAAAAAAAACTGATGTACTCCATCCGATAAAAAATAAATGTACCAGTTTTGAACTGGGGTTAGTTCAAAACACTTCTTATGGATCGGAGTGAGTAGAAATTCTTAAGTAAAATATGGGTTCACTATAGAACAGTATTCAGGTGAAACTGGAACTACGCAAGTAACAGAGTGAAGCGATCTTTTTCGATCAGAGCCAAGAGCCCAGGACAACACAATAGAATTACCTAAAAATTACTCATATGGTACTCAGATGGGCAAGGAGGAAAGTGATAAAAATATTATTTCTGCCTATTTTTCTTAGTTAGAAAACACAATGATTAACCAAGAGAATTTTGCTTTTTCCACCAACTCTGCATGTTCGTAACGAAGAAACCACAAAAATGGTGAAGCATTTCCTTCCTTTTACACCTTGCACAGACAATGGAGAAGGTTGTTTCTGCATCTTTGACCTTGTTCAGCCTTGTACATCAGCATGAATAAAATTCCACATTACTGAATGGTGGTGTCTTTTAAGCTAAAGGGAGAAAAAATCCAGCCTCCGATGGTATTGTTTATTGGTGCATAATAAATATCTAAAAACATCATGACTATAATCTCCCTCCAGTAGACATCAAAACTAAATTGACCACGGGACAGAAGGTTAAAGATTTACAGCAGTGAGTTGCACTTACAGGTATTTTTGCAAAGTCAGAATCTGAGCTTTCTGTGGTCATGTGGCAATTACATGGACAATGTGGAATAACACCGGAGTCAGTAGCTACAGGTCACAGCCAAAAAAGCAGTCTGCCCTCTAGTGCATCAAGTTATCGGCCAATTCTACATGGGACCCATTGCACGAGACATGGCAGCAATCAGTTTCTCTCTCGTTTGCTGCTCAGAGCCAGGGGACTTGATAACAAAGGAATGCACGACAGTGCCGCTGTTGGATGCGATCTTTGATTCACCCACTTTGACTTCTGCCTCTTCAAAAGCTTGGAACACATTCTTTATTGGATAATTGTCCATAGGAGACATTACACGAACAAGAACCTCATCTCGCACCACCTGGATATCTACTTCTGGCCTAGGGGTTCGCACCGTACCAGACTCCAAGAACATGTTTCTCTCTGATTCCATCTCTTTGAGCTTCTTCTGAAGATCGGTGATGTGTGTTATGGCATCTCCCAGGAGCGATGCTTTGTCCATTTTTGAGATGTTGGGAACAACAGCTCTCAGTGCATAAAACCTCTGATTGAGCTTTTCCCTCCTTTGGCGCTCAGCCTCAACATGGTTAAGTGCCTCCTGCCTCCCGTTTGCTGGTTTTCTTCCTCTCTTTCTTGGTTGCCGGTCATCCATTGAATGCCCCCTTTGCTCCTTACACAAGCCATCAACGTTGCCATTCTCCCCATCAAACAAAGCTGATTGTGGAGCCAAAACACCAGATTTTGAACTAGAACCTACGCTAAAATCTATATGTCTTGGTGTCTGTGGCTGAGAGGGTGGTTGTGTCAGTATTTGCAGTGGTTTCTGAACCTGATATTGGCTCAATCCAGGACTATGTGCAGCTCCGTTGCTACGATGCGCAGCCTCATTTTTCACAACTAGAATATCATTGCCAAATTTCTGGTGATGGGAATTCAGGCCTCGAGCTTGACTCCATGTGAAGTTCTGCAAACCTTTACGGACATTGGGGAGCAACAGGCCCTCACCACCACAATTTTTCTGCATATCCCATGACCTTTGTCCATCTTTGACGGACCTGCTCCTGTGTGGGATAAAGGTCGACTGAGATTCAAATCCTTCCCGAAAACCTTAGTCAGACTAGGAGATATTTGAGCAGAACCATTCCCCTGATGCTTCTCAGTTGCTGCTTTCTTACTGCTTGCCCCTAGAAACACAGACCTTATGGTTTCCAGAGCTTCAGCACTCTCGGCCACGGTCTGCATTGAGCCTAACTCAAGTACACCAGATTCGAATGGCAGTAGAACAATAGTCCTAAATCCTGCTGCGCTTGCAAGGAATCCCCGATAGCAATAATTTGATGGGGAAACTTTGTGCGGGTTGTTTGGAATCCAAAGGGGTGCACCTGTTGCAAACACTTTCCCAGGGCCACCAACATGACGTGGAAAGGCGAAGTACATGGATGCTAGGAAGAATAACTCAGTGTCAGTCACCTGGTCAATTCCCGGAGCATAATCCTCTTCGTCAGCCCCACCAAATGCTGTATGCAGTCGCTCCAACACTCGCTTACGCATCCTCTGCCTGGTCACGGTAGATGCATCATGAACAACAGTACGAGCAGTTGAGTTCATCTCGCTATCATGGGGTTCACGGCAAGATCCGTCACCCCAGCCAAGGACAATGTCGCCAGACTTGGTGCGGGAGAGCTGCCAGAAGATGGCATAATTCCAACAAAGGCTTCGACCATCAGGTTCAACCAGGTCCTGGAGTATATTTTGCAAGCCCACCAACACAGACGCTGCTACAAGACCCTCAGATATGGCGCCACCACCTTTCGTCAGATATGTGAGGGCATCCAAGCCCAACACAGAAGCACACAGGGATTTGTCCTCCTGAGTCCAGGACCCTCTCGTGCCTTCCTCCTCAATCTCCGTCTTCATTGGTACATTACCTGCTCAAAGTAGTAGGTGTCAGGTTGAACAACGAAATAACAAGAAGCCGTAGCAATATTGACCGACAAGCCCAACAACTTGGACAGCAAAATATCCAAGAGCACATATATGAAGGCGAACGCAAAATGAGATCGCATTTCCTTTTATTTTGGCAATGAACGTGCTTCCTTAATCACTTCCTTGCAATGAAGGATGACACAGGACAACCAAAATTCCAAGCAGCATGCAATTCCAACTCCACCTCTTTAACATTGATCGGATTTGTTGCAATGTGTCCAGTTACTATTGAAAATAAGAAACCATGAGGTATTTTTGTATTCTATACAGAATAATATGTGACAGTAACTACAATAATATTACGCGTATAGCACGAATACAATTAGACAAGTTATCGAGTTATTATGTTGTTCTCACCTTCGGTATGAGGCCAGCAGCAAGTATTGATTTGCATGATTGGCGTTATAACATCAATTTAAAGGATTTTAGCATATCGTACTTGTTTATTAATAGAATGTCAATCAGAAAGTACTGGATCTACATCAGATCCAGATCTGGATGGTGTGCCGGGTGTTGCACGGGCGCACCGGGAAATTTTCGAGGTCAGTGGGGACTAATCCCTGGATGAAAACAAGCTCATACCTCAAAATTGCGAGCGGGGCGGAGACCGCAGGGACGCGATGTCGCGCGACGACGAAGAACGGGAAAGGCGATGGCGATGGCGCCGACGCGCCTAGACAGGCGGGGGAGGGCGCTGGTTGTGGGGGATTCCGGCGACGGCGTTGACGCTAAGCTGCAACGCGGCGAAGGCTGTACCCTGTGGTGGAAGACTTGGCAGAGGAAGAGGAGATGGATCTGAGTGTGGATGGATGGACAGCAGATATTTTCAGAGAAGTTAAAAGAAACTGAGATCACGAGGTTTTTCTGTGAACTATGGTTCTTTTTTGGATTTTGTCTTTTTTTAAACACTGATGCTCATATAATGTGCACACACTCAACCATATGAACACGTGCACGCACACACTCATACCCTATGAGTAGCTATGAAAGATTGAACCGTCGTCAGTCCGATCTTTAGATTGACGAAATCACCACAGACGTCTCGATATCGCCTCCCAATTTTTCATTGAAAAATATTCCGCCTAAATAAGAAACATCATCAATATCAAATTTATAATTTAAACTCTAGTTGACGGGTAAAACCACCCTACTAACCATTTTGCCACATGCAATTTCTATTCGAATTTTGTTTCAGAAAATCATCTAAGACGGTATTTAGTGTAGACATAAAATTTTACAAATAAAAAAGGTATAACAATATGCTTGGTCGAAATTCACGATCACTCTGTACTATACTTTTTCGTCAACCTGGTCCTAGCACGTCTGCACGTGGAGGTAGGCTGGAATCCCCCTACTGAAATTGAGTAAAAAAATATCTCCAATAGTAATAGTATAATTTCGCAAGTAACCACCGGCATCTAGCTAGTTTCTCCATCGTCCCTAATGTCATTTTAGTAATGCAATCAGTCGTTTCTTGCCTAAAAAATTTCTCCATCGATGCCGTTTCACACATTTTTTGTTTCCATGTTTTTAACCAATGATGGCGAACTATAAGTTCACTTGAAGTAATTAGCGCCGACACTGTTGTTCAATCAAAATGATATCGTGCACTATTGTTGCATTCACCATTGTGATGGCAAGTCGTCGAGACCAACCGTTGTCATGTTTTTGTACCATTTTTTCGTTTATTGTGTTGTTGAAGTACAACCTAGCTATCAGGAACAACTCCACCACACATGTAAGGGAGCATGATTATTCCTATGATAAGCGGGAATTTGGAGTGACAAATGATTATATTCAAACAAAGTATGAAAATATGCGACGTGGATAAAATAATGACCACACTGCTTTGATGCCATAGGTAAGGTTATAAGCTTTGATGTCATAACGAAAACATGGTTCAAGTATTGGTAGACTATTGTTACTTTGTTAGAGCATGTGTGGACTGTGGAAGAGACGAGGCTCTCTAAAAGCATCGTGAGACAAACATGGTGACTATCATTTTCGGCAACGAACCACTACAATTACCCCTATATATAAAGGCGCGAGATTTTTGCGGCCGCCAGTCGTTTCGGGTACTGTTCCGATGAACAGTTATGAACAGTAATTCGATCCCACGCCGTCGAACGCCGATCGCACGGCCCGTATGTCTTGCCCGTGCCATTTTTTGCAGAAACACCCCTCCCAAAACCAGAAATTATCCCGCAGTCCACATTTCCTCGCTACGTAGGACTCACTTGCAATTACAGGAAACTCCAAGTATTTTTTTGCAAAAGCGTCCTCACAAACCCCCTCTCCCTTCTCTCTCGCGCGCGGCGCCGAGGTCGCCGCCGCACCGCGCCTCCTCCCTCAGATCTACGCCCACTGAGAGGTGCGCCGCCGCGCCCTCTCTCTCCTCGCCGACGAACGCGTGTCGGGACGCCCCAGAGGCGTCGGAATCCACGCTGCCGTGCGTGCTGCCCTCCGCCCCGTCCGCGAGTCGCCGGCGACGCTCCGGCGACCAAAACGAGGCGGTGCCACCACCTGCGGCCACCCCGCGTCCAGCCGCATCCGACGCGCTCACTCGCACGTCTCGGGTCACCGTCACGCGGCTCCGGCGAGCTCGAGGCCACCGCGGCAGCTCTGGCCGCCGGTGACGTCAGCGTGACGTGCCAGCGGGCCTGGGCTAGCCAGATGGGCTGCTTGCTGGGCCGGGCTGGCTAGCAGCTGGCTCGGGCTTTTTTTCTCTTTCTTTTTTTGGTTCTTTTTTAAACTTTTGTAACTTTTCAAATATAGCTCCAAATTAATTCAAAACAATTTCTAACATATTGTAAATACCAAAATAATCATTCCAAACACTTTTGAGCCTTCTCCAAAATATTTCAAATCTTCACACAAAATTCAGAAAGTGAACAAATATTACAAATTCAATAACTTTAAGTTTACACACCGCAAAAAAGTGAAAAACACAGCAAAATGGTCACTAAAATAAATGTAGCCTATTTATGCCATACAACCAACTTTTCAAACTATAATACTTATTTTTTTATGATTGATGGCTCTTCACGTAGTTACCTGCGTGAATAGTAAATGGGTTAGGTTGATACTCCAAGTGCAGAGTGTGTAGTAAGTGGAAGACGTGTTTTCCCCACGAGGGTGACTCGAGGGTTTAATATCGAACTCTCGGGGAATCAGTAGTGAAAAATTCATCTTCCTATCCTTCTTTTGGTTACCTACAAAACAAAGTAAATGTTTTGGTCCTCAACCTCACCTGTGGTTGTCAAGCACAAGGTGTAAGAATGATATCAAGATAATATGCAATGCAAACAAGAAATAAATATGCAATGGTGGTAAATAAATATGCAAGGATGGTGATAACAATGATAAATGATATTTTTGGGTCTTATATGATGTATGCAAGATGTAAAAGTGTTTTTTGTATTTTCAGATTTTAAAATGGCATAAAATGTAAAAGTGGTAAAAGTTGTTGGAAAGGTGTTTCTTATGATTAAAAATGGACCGGGGTTCATGGTTTCACAAATGTACTCTCTCTTTAATAAAGTGGTAGACAATGGAACACTAGAGTTGACATATGAGATTGCAATACAAAAGTTTAGTGACAAGTTGCTAATTATATGGGCATCACGTCCTAACATAGAGACCTTTTGTTTATTAGTCTCACTTATACTCCACCAAGATGCAAACTAAATCATAACAACTCAGTAATTAAGATAACTCAGAATATAGCTTTAAGTTTCATGACATGAAGTTAAAATAAGAACATGCTAGATCTAGTCACGGAGAAGTGGCATGGTCACCCACAACCCCTGTAGTAAGGTATTTTTCTTTATCCCTAGTGAGGCAACAAATAAGGTAAACATACTGATACGTCCAAAATGTATCTATAATTTTTGATTGTTTCATGTTCATATTATGCCTTTGGCACTTGTTTTTATATTAAGTTTATGACTTATTTGGACTAACCTATTAATATTTTCAAAAGTGCACAATGTTCTTATTTTACACTTTGATGTGTAGGAATTATCAAGAATACAAGAGAAAACCTTGTTGGAGTCGAATTGGAACTTTGCTGAAATCTATCCCAGAACTGTTTTCGGAGTTTGCCAGTTTGACCCTCGAAGATGACGTCAAAAGGGTATCATTATCTTTGCAAAGTTGTCAGAAATTTCCATACGGTGATTTTAAGACCGAGATCAGCCCAATCGGAGTTCGGATGCGGTCTGTATGCCCAATATGGTGAAACCCTAAAAGGGGGTGACGGAAATCCGAGAAGATATATAAAGAGAGGAAACCTAACTCGTGGAGGACTCCTCCACCCACGAATTTCAGCCACCAAAAGCCACGTTTTTTCCTCCCCCATGGATCTTATCTCCATGGGGGAGGGCTCCCAAGAAGCCATGAAGGAGGGAGGCTAAGGGGCGGCGCTCCCCAAGCTTGCCGGCGGCGGGGAAAGGAGTTCCCCGCACCGCCGGCGCCGTCGCCGCCCTGCGCCGCCGTGCTGCCCCTCTCCGCCGTCTTCACCGCCATCTCCATCACCATCTTCTCCTTGTATTCAGTGGTTCATCCTCCCACAAACCTCTGTACCATCCTATGTAAACATGGTGTTTGATGCTATAATATTTATCCTATGATCTATGTCATGTTTATGTAGTTTATTTGTCTTTTGATTGCTTTGTTGAATGTCTATGATTCATTAGAGTTGTATGTTGATATGGTACTGTCCTTTGGTGTCCATTATACTTGTGCGCGCATGGATCAACACCCTAGGGTTAGTAGTATGTGCAAAGGAAGGGGAGTAGTTCTGCCGGAGTGACAGAAACCTAAGTACTCAAACCAGTTAGTTGCACGCATGGTAGTAAGAGGACCATAAACTTAAGGCTATGGTTGGGAAAACCTTAATGCATTGTTAGTATTTACGGATGTTTGCTAACAATCCAATCATATAGTACTTGTAATCCCAAGTAGTGGAGTGCATGTATATTTAGCCTCTCCCACGTTGAAAACTGCATCGAAGACAATGAACCTGATATCTTGACTAATTAATCTTGGACAAAGCTATCACAATTACCACCACTTTTCCACAGTCATGGTACTGTTAGTATATGGTTAATTAGTGTACTTTATTGCTGCAGCACTAACTTTTACTTTCTTGTCATTTATTATCTTGCAAAGCTATCTCTCATACCCGTATTATTGCTCTAGTATTATTTCCTAGATAAAGTAAACGTTTAGTGTGCGTAGAGTTGTATCAGTGGTTGATAGAACTTGAGAGAATACTTATCCTACCTTTAGCTCCTCGTTGGGTTCGACACTCTTACTTATCGAAAAGGCTACACGCTGTCGTGGTGGGAATCACGCAGATGCCTAGGGGTAGGCTTAATCTGGGGCCGAACAGATGCTTGTGGTTTCGGGGAGGGATTGCGCGATGGAGTCGCACACGAAGAACACACGAAGAACACGAAGAACACACGAAGAACACGAAGAACAAGCAAGAACAAGAACAAGAACCGCAAGAACACAAAGCACACTCGATGTACCCTGCTTCGGGGCCCTCGTGAGGAGGTAAAACCCCTACTGCAGCACTAGCCTACTCGGTGTATTCTCCTCTTTGTATATGATTTGTACATGTGCTCCTCGAGCTGTGAAGATCTAGCCATGGAGAGGAACTCAAGGAAGAAGAAAACTCCAGTGAGCAAGAGGAAGAAGAGAGAGCCCAGGGGCTGTACGTGGTCGCCCGTCCCCCCCGTGCCCTCTCCCTGGTGCTCCTTATAACGTGGAACCCAGGGAACAATGAGTGGAGGAGGAGGCACCGCGCACTGTAGCACAGTTGACTCCTTTGTCTTCTAGCACTTGTCTCCGGCATCTCCGGGAGATGCCGTCCTTTCCTTTGTCGTCTAGCTATTGTCTTGAGAATCTCCACGTCCTCTTCTTATCCTCTCCCGAAGATATTTATGATGATCCGGATAAGGCTGTCCCGGCATCGGCGAAGATGATCCGGTTAGGGATGATCCGGCGTGTGTGTAGATGATCCGTATAGGGGAGTATCGGAGTAGCCTGGTTGTCTCGGTCCAGGAGGGAGATTCGGTTGACGTGATCCGGCCTGGCACCACGATCCCGCTCCTAGCCGAGGCGTGGAGAAGATGCT
The DNA here is from genome assembly GCA_947311845.1 of Poa pratensis. Lineage (NCBI taxonomy): Eukaryota > Viridiplantae > Streptophyta > Magnoliopsida > Poales > Poaceae > Poa > Poa pratensis. The sequence goes on along the minus strand of CAMZMU010000042.1, from coordinate 76,332,447 downwards.
GGTTGACACCAAGGCGTAGCCTCGGTCCGCTCTGTAACGGGCGACGATTCGGAGAAGCAGCGATCATCCACTTGCTGGGAGGATGCGGCCTAATCGAGTTGAAGTTCTACCTCGGTCCAGTCCGAGTCCAAGAAGACACTGGTTTCCCGAATTTAAGCTAGCAGGCCGGCCCAGCCGGGGTGACTGAGTTCGGTCCAAACCGAGGCAGGGGTCCAGGCAAGGATGATTCGGCCTGCACAGCACGGGGTGTGTATTTCGGTCCAGCTGGATGTGTCGGCCTGGCAAGGCAAGCTTGGCCCGACCGATCCTGGGAGTTGCTGTCTTAGCCGAATTACCAAGTTGGGCCGGCCCAGCCGGGTCAGGGAACAATGGCCCAGCCGGATCAGAGGAGATTCGGCCTGCCCGAGACAGCTGGTCTTGGCCCGTTTGCTTGACCCGAGATGAAAGTGTCTCGGTCCGTTTGCTTGACCATCGATGCCTGAAGGCTGGCGAGCACGCCTTGGTCGATAGCAGATTCGGACCACTGGGACAAAACCAGATTCGGCCCAGTACTGTTTGATTCGGTTTGTTCAATTCCAGATCCGGCCAGGATTCTTTCCTTGCCTTTTCTTTTATCTTTTACACAGTAAATCCTGCTTTTACTTCCTTTAGTACCTCGGTTAAACCAACACTTTGGGGTACCCGGGGTCACATCCCCGACAGTAGTCCCCGAGGCTGTGGGGGACTCGCAGAGTCGCGCACAGACTTACAAAAATAAATGAGCACACTAGGGAATCAACAACGAGATGACAATTTTGCACCGGAAATGCGTTGGCTGCATGGGCATGGCCACACACAGATGTCTCGGCCGACATTGGGCAATTTGGCATACTGCCTGCATGGCCACCATTTGTATACCGGTTCTCAGCCCACCTGGCCTTTACTGAACTCGGATGCCGCCAGTGTCGGTTAGCCCTCCTGGCTTTTACCGAACCCGGATGCCGCCAGTGTCGGTTAGCCCTCCTGGCTTTTACCGAATTGAGATGCCGCCAGCATCGGTTAGCCCTCCTGGCTTTTACCGAATTGAGATGCCGCCAGCGTCGGTTAGCCCTCCTGGCTTTTACCGAATTATGATGCCGCCAGTGTCGGTTAGCCCTCCTGGCTTTTACCGAACTTGGATGTCGCCAGCGTCGGTTAGCCCTCCTGGCTTTTACCGAATTGAGATGCCGCCAGCGTAAGCTGGACCGACATAAACCTGCAAGTATGTATCTCATATGTCTCAGTATCTCGGCCTCTCCGGGCATATCACATATGTCTTGGTACCTCGGCCCCTCTGGGCATATCACATAACTTGGTACCTCGGCCTCTTTGGGCATATCACACATGTCTCGGTACCTCGGCCCCTCTGGGCATATCGCATATTTCGGTATCTCGGCCTCTTTTGGGCATATCACATATGTCTCGGTACGTCGGCCTCTTTGGGCATAACTCATATGTCGGTTCTTAGCCACTTCGGGCGTATACCGACATAGATGTCTCCAGCCACTGCTGGTTTGACATAACCATATCTCAAATGCCGGTTTTAGCCATCTTGGGCGTATACCGACATAGATGTCTCCAGCCACTGCTGGAATGACATATAACCATGTCTCAAATGCCGGCCTCAGCCACTCCGGGCGTATACCGACATAGATGTCTCCAGCCACTGCTGGACTAACATACAACCTGCAAAAACATATCTCAAAGGTTGCCTCTGGCTAACAAACATAAACAAAGATCTGGTATGCAAACGATGCCATGATACGCTGGCAAACAAAATAAACAACGATGTGAGATATGGAAAGATGTCATGATATTGTGACAAACCGAAATAAACGGCGATCCGGGATGGGGAATGATACCGTGATACTGTGGTAAACCGAAATAAACGGCGATCTAGATAGTACCGATAATGCTAGGGTACTTTGGATAATTTGAGATAGCCAATATAACCGTGATACCTTGGATTTCAATTATGATCCGGATGACCAATATGACCCAGATTTTCAATATGATTCGGATTACCAATACAATCCAGATTCCAATGTGATTCGGATTACAAATGTGATTCGGATTACAAATGTGATTCGGATTACCAAATGTGATTCGGATTACCGATATGACCCGGATTACCAAACGTGATTCGGATTACCAAAATGATCCAGATTTCCAATGTAATTCGGATTACCAGTGTGATTCGGATTACCAACAGAATCCAGAATTCAAGTGTGATTCGGATTACCAACAGAATCCAGATTTCCAAAGTGATTCGGATTACCAACAGAATCCAGATTTCTGAAATACTTCAGTAATGATCGTTCTCAACAAAACCGATGTCACCTTTCAATGTTAGTCCAACATACATATGATGAAGAGTAGTTGACGGAAACAACCATTATAATAATTGAGGCAAAGCAGCTATAGCACTTGATAGAAAACGAATCTAACAGCAGATACTATGCACAAAAAACTAGACTCGGTTTCAACCGAGTCCCCGAGTTACTTTTCTTATCCAGGAGAAGATGCAAAACAGACTAGCTACCCAGTCCCCGGGTCAAGACATCTTGTCCCGGGGGAAACGCTAGACAAGAAGCGAGGGGGCAGTCCCCGAGTAACTTTTGAGACAAAACAAAATTGGACTGGACGCCCAGTCCCCGGGTCAAAACATTTTGCCCACGGGGGAAACAACTAAACAAAGCAAGGTAGAAACGAGGGGGCAGTCCCCGAGTACTGTCCGAGACTATGTAAGAAAAGTAACGCAGACATATAAACGATACTTACAAGGCCAGGTTGTTGAAGAAGTCGAGGGAGACGCTAATGCCAGTATGAATACCCAGAATAGACTCGGATTTCCAAGATATGATTCGGATTACCGAAACTAGATTCGGATTGCCAGGTTGATTCGGATTCCAGAATATGCCAAAACTTGATTCGGATTACCGAAACTTGCCAAAACTTGATTCGGATTACCGAAACTTGCCAAAACTTGATTCGGATTCCAGAACATCTCAGGATTCCAGAATAGCTTGGATTCGCACTGTATCTAACTCGAAAATGAGTCAACATGCGGGGACGATGCCGAAGTCGAGTCCCCGAGTCACTTTTCACACCACGGATCTGTCGACGATGTCAAGCTAGAGCGCGGGGACAATGGCGACGTTGAGTCCCCGCGTTGATGATGAAGATCCCATCCGAAATTAACCCAACAAGCACCACTATCGGCCCCACGGTGGGCGCCAACTGTCGTGGTGGGAATCACGCAGATGCCTAGGGGTAGGCTTAATCTGGGGCCGAACAGATGCTTGTGGTTTCGGGGAGGGATTGCGCGATGGAGTCGCACACGAAGAACACACGAAGAACACGAAGAACACACGAAGAACACGAAGAACAAGCAAGAACAAGAACAAGAACCGCAAGAACACAAAGCACACTCGATGTACCCTGCTTCGGGGCCCTCGTGAGGAGGTAAAACCCCTACTGCAGCACTAGCCTACTCGGTGTATTCTCCTCTTTGTATATGATTTGTACATGTGCTCCTCGAGCTGTGAAGATCTAGCCATGGAGAGGAACTCAAGGAAGAAGAAAACTCCAGTGAGCAAGAGGAAGAAGAGAGAGCCCAGGGGCTGTACGTGGTCGCCCGTCCCCCCCGTGCCCTCTCCCTGGTGCTCCTTATAACGTGGAAACCCAGGGAACAATGAGTGGAGGAGGAGGCACCGCGCACTGTAGCACAGTTGACTCCTTTGTCTTCTAGCACTTGTCTCCGGCATCTCCGGGAGATGCCGTCCTTTCCTTTGTCGTCTAGCTATTGTCTTGAGAATCTCCACGTCCTCTTCTTATCCTCTCCCGAAGATATTTATGATGATCCGGATAAGGCTGTCCCGGCATCGGCGAAGATGATCCGGTTAGGGATGATCCGGCGTGTGTGTAGATGATCCGTATAGGGGAGTATCGGAGTAGCCTGGTTGTCTCGGTCCAGGAGGGAGATTCGGTTGACGTGATCCGGCCTGGCACCACGATCCCGCTCCTAGCCGAGGCGTGGAGAAGATGCTGGTTGACACCAAGGCGTAGCCTCGGTCCGCTCTGTAACGGGCGACGATTCGGAGAAGCAGCGATCATCCACTTGCTGGGAGGATGCGGCCTAATCGAGTTGAAGTTCTACCTCGGTCCAGTCCGAGTCCAAGAAGACACTGGTTTCCCGAATTTAAGCTAGCAGGCCGGCCCAGCCGGGGTGACTGAGTTCGGTCCAAACCGAGGCAGGGGTCCAGGCAAGGATGATTCGGCCTGCACAGCACGGGGTGTGTATTTCGGTCCAGCTGGATGTGTCGGCCTGGCAAGGCAAGCTTGGCCCGACCGATCCTGGGAGTTGCTGTCTTAGCCGAATTACCAAGTTGGGCCGGCCCAGCCGGGTCAGGGAACAATGGCCCAGCCGGATCAGAGGAGATTCGGCCTGCCCGAGACAGCTGGTCTTGGCCCGTTTGCTTGACCCGAGATGAAAGTGTCTCGGTCCGTTTGCTTGACCATCGATGCCTGAAGGCTGGCGAGCACGCCTTGGTCGATAGCAGATTCGGACCACTGGGACAAAACCAGATTCGGCCCAGTACTGTTTGATTCGGTTTGTTCAATTCCAGATCCGGCCAGGATTCTTTCCTTGCCTTTTCTTTTATCTTTTACACAGTAAATCCTGCTTTTACTTCCTTTAGTACCTCGGTTAAACCAACACTTTGGGGTACCCGGGGTCACATCCCCGACACACGCGATCCCCTATGCTTGTGGGTTATCACATACCCAAGTGGATCGCGGAACTATCTCTCACGTTCACCGCACTAGCCACCCCCGTTACTCCAACTAATGCACACATCACCCCACACACGTTCTCATAAACATGCTTGATCAAAACAAGTAAATAGGAACGGGGTACATAATATGCAATTATATTCATAACTGAAACAAAACATTTGCAATCTCAAACATATATTAACTCATAAAAGATCCACCACATAGGTATTACATAGATGACCGTAATCATGTTCAACAGCTCATACAATACTAATTAGTGAAGCTCAAGAGAGGAGAGATACATAAGTAACTTCCACAAACCCATAGTCCAGGGGTGGACTACTCCCTCGTCATCATGGAGACGGTGGAGAAGTCGTTGGAGAAGATGGAGACCACGCCGGCAGCACCCCGCCGGAGTTTTCCCCCTCCAATCTGCAGCTCCAGGTCTCTGTTTCGGTGTTTCTGTGTTTCGGCGGCGCTCCTTCTAGAGAACGTCGGGGGACTATTTTTATAGGCGTTTTTAGGTCACGACTAGGTCAGTGGAGAAAAGATCAACGACAACGGAGCTCCGAGGCCCAAAAGGAGGGGTCCCACGCGACCCATGTACCTGGCCGCGTGGGCCCACCTATCTTGGCCATCGGGTCTCCGCTTGTTTGCTTCATTCGCTCCCAAGTCTTCTTCCTTCCAAAAATTGACGGTCGTAAATTTGCAGGTCAATTGGACGTCGTTTGGGTCCCTGAAACATTAAAATAAAGAAATAGGGTTTTCTGCCTACGCAGGGTTAATTCCATAAAAATAGGAAATAAATATAATATTCCCAAAAATCATTATAAAACATTGATATAACCCTTATATGATGTAAATATGATTGGAATACAAGTAATATAGTGCAAATTTCATGTATTCATTTTATATGCATCAATGATGCATTTCAAATATGAGCATTCAATAAACATAAACATCATTGAAAGTAAAGTTTGAATGTCTCATGCCCCTTGAATACAAGTACATACACCATAGGTTACTCAACTTGGGACACAAAGCAAGTTCAAGTTAAACATCATTGTAAGTAATAATAGTATCATTAAGAGCGTCAACTGGGGTACCTCTTGTCCCACGATCTGGATCAAGCCCATATCAAAATGACAAGACAAACAAACAAAACGAACAAACTCAACACCTTTTTTATTTACCATTTGGATAGCTTTTTATTGTAAGCTGTATCACAGAAGGTTCACCATAGTATGTAACTAAATTTCCACCATGAATGATGCATGGCATAGATTAGCGGCCTAGGTGTCTCTCTAACCATTTATACAAACTCATTTAAACTTGATTTACATCCACATTTATTCCACCATGATAAGCATCCATAGACAAAAGTACATGATATCAACTAAATGAAATGAAGAGCATGTTGAAAGCTTGCCATGTGACAGCACATATGAGCTAACTCCCAACCTCGGACATTTGTCAAGCCCACAACATCATAATCTTAATCACAATGGGTCATGTTTTATTTATGCAATAAAAGTATAGTGTGCATCAAGTTCGTGAGAGCTATATAACCAACTTTTCCCATAACAATCAATAACATAAACATTTTCATTCAGAGGTGTAGATAACACAATTAACATGATAAACATACTCGGAATAGCATAAAGCTAATAGGTAGATATGGTGGACTCACTAGAATAACTTTGATTGAAGGTGTTGGAAACAAGTTTTTACTTGTTGGAGTTTTTGGGCTAGCAAGAGGGAGAAAGTTGACCATCTAAATGCATGCATGAGTGTCCATAGAACTAACTAATCCATGTTAAACAAAGTAAAATAACATTCAGCATCAAAACATGAATAAGAGATAGCTCTTGATAAAGCATTTGCAAATTATTACTCATTAACAAGCTCATGAATCATGCAACTATATGTATCATTAAAAATCAACTCAAACATCCCTTTTCCCAATACAATAAAAGCATCCAACAAATTTCAACCCATATTTCCAGTAGCTCTTTCATATATAAATGATAATGTGGTGGTCTCACAAAATAAAAATCAAACCAAACAAACAAACAAAAGACGCTCCAAGTTTATGCGATAAAGTGTTTCGATCGAAAAACAGAAATTAGACGTGTGCAAACCGAGAGTGTGTAGGTCCAGTGGGGTTGTCTTCACATTACCAAGCTTATGGTCTTCACTATCCTTGGTCACGGTGGGCATAAAACCCGAAACCCGAACCCTGAACCCGAAAACCTGAGCCCGAACCCGTATAGCCCAAACCCGAAAAACCCGAACACAATTTCGGGTGGCACTTCTGAAAACCCGAAATATATTAGGGAAATTCGGGTTTGCACTCCCGGTACCCGAACAACCCGAAGAACCCGAATTTAGAAGAAAAAAACTAGTAAAAAACGCTGCCTGTAGTCAAGGACTCGAGGCCCAGCCCAACAAAACACTACAGCCTCAATCCTAATATCCAATCGTGACCTAGCCTAGCCCTCATATCGTCCAGATCTCAATCCCCATCGCTATCATGTTCCTGTCTCCGCCGCCACACACTCACGCGTCATCCAGAGAAGTTCAGGGCACCACCAGTCCAGCACCTCGCCCTCCCATCTTCCTACCGGCGACATCTAGCACCATCGCTCGCGACAGCCGGCCGCATCCATCTTTCCTCACGCCACCTCCCTGCTATGCCGTCAGACGGCCACCTCCCCGGTCCCTGCTATCCCACCGGCCGCCGTTGTAGACATGAGTGAGAGGGCGAAGGAAGGAGCAGCAGTGCAGCACCGCGACGCCTCTCTTCTATCCCGCCGGCCGCCTTGCTTCTTCGCGTGTGTACATCCTCGCAGTCAATGACTCCTGGCTGCTCTAAATTTCTAATTCGGGCAAATGGGGAAACCCGAACCCAAAATGTCGGGTACCCGAATTGTCGGGTTCTTGATTTTTTGGCCAAATTTCGCGTGCCATTTCTCAAAACCCGAACTTTGTAAAACCCGAATTACTCGACCCAAATTTCTCGGGTAACCTGAACGCCCAGCCTGAATCCTTGGATAGCTCTTGGTGCATCTCCTCCAATCCCTGTGAAAAAACTTCAAAACACCGTTTCTCCCATTTCTTTTCTGTGGGGTGCATTAGTAGTGATAAACAAATAGATTTCTTGCTGCATATAATCCTTAGACAAAAATTTATATGAATGTCCAGAAAGTGTATAATGTTGTATGCCTACTCCTAAACTAAATTGGATCAAAAAGATTCAAGTTAAAAGCTCAAAGCATGCATCAAACAAAATGTGACAGAATCTGTCCAGAAAAACAGCAGCAGCAAAACGTATTTTTCTACCCTACTGAACTTTCTCGAAAAATTCCGAAAAAAATCATGCATACAGAGGATGAAAATTTGCAACTATAGTTCAAATATGAGCTCATTCGGAGTTACAGAATAAGAATTACAAATCATACCGCGCACAGATTCGTGCAGGAATAAAATCTCCGAACGCTATAAGCAACTTTTTCAAACCAAAATGAGTAAAACTTGGCACTTTATTGAAAATTCCAGAAACTAAACTAAAAACTAAGTCTCTTGTTACATCAAGAGGACACAAACAAAATCACAAATAAAAATAACGGGTTGCCTCCCGTAAAGCGCTTTCTTTATAGCCATATAGCTAGGCTTCTAACTTGATGTTTATTGAAGATGAAGCTCATGAGGGAGCTTGAACTTTGATGTGCCCTTCTTCCTTAGGAAGTGTTCCATGCACTTCAACTGAAACTTCACATTCCCTTCTTTTGAATCAATGATAGCACCTGTAGTACGAAGAAAAGGTCTTCCAAGAATAATAGGACTAGAGGTTTTATTCCCCATATCCATGATTAGAAAATCAACAGGTACAAATGTCATATGTAGCTCTACCATAACATCACTTACTTTTCATAAAGCATGTTTAATGGAATCATCAGTAAGTCCAAGTTCAATAGAGCATTTTTAAAGATTCTTTAATTCAAGTACTACATATAGTTCTTTAGATAAAACAGAGACACTAGATCCTAGATCAAGTATAGCATGGTGTGTCTCTTTTCCAATAGTTACTAGTACCTTGGAAATCCACATATCCCCAAGCTTAGGTGGTTGATGACCCACAAGTATAGGGGGTGTATCGTAGTACTTTCGATAAATAAGAGTGTCGAACCCAACGAGGAGCAGAAGGTGTTGACAAGCAGTTTTGATTAGGAATTCACTGTAAATACTACCAGACAAGTTTTTAGGGGGTTTTGATATAGCAGATAAATAAAGTGCAAGTAAATAAAAGACAGTAATAATAATTGCAGCGAGTGGCCCAATCCTTTCTACAGCAAAGGACAAGCCGGTAGGTTTACTTATGATGACCAAACGTTCTTGAGGACACACGAGAATTTCGTCAAGTGCTTTCGCTTCATATAGCTGATTAATCTTCATTGTTTTGATAAGTGTTGTGTGAGTGAACCTATTCTAATGCACCGCCCTTCCTAGGACTGATACATATTTGTGATTATACCCCTTGCAAGCATCCGCAAATACAAGAAAGTAATTAAGATAAATCTAACCAAAACCTTAAACTTTAAGATCCTGCTATCCCTCATGCATCGATATACCAACAGGGGTTCAGGTTTCTGTCACTCCGGCAACCCGCAATTAATATTCGAATACACAATGCATTCCCCTAGGCCCATAAAGGTGAACTGTCATGTAGTCGAGGTTCAAATGACACCACTAGAAGAATAGCACCACAACTTAAATATCAAACCATTAAATATTACTCAACATAGTTCACTACTAACATCAAGACTTCTCCCATGTCCTCAAGAACTAAACAAACTACTCACAAGATATCATATGGATCATGATCAGAGGTGATATAATGATGAATAACAATCTGGACATAAACCTTAATTCAACGGTTTCACTCAATAGCATCAACCACAAGGAGTAATTAACACCGGGAAAGTTTCCCCTATGAACTAGACAAGATACAGCCCTAGATCTTACAGCGGAACGGAGTGCAGCGGGTGGGATGATGGTGTCATCGGTGGAGATGATGATGATGATCCCGATGAAGTTCAGCTCGATGACGGTGACGATGGCGATGATTTCCCCCCTCCGGGAAGGAATTTCGCCGGCAGATTTCTCTCTGCCGGAGAGCTTTTCTCCCTCTGGTGTTTTCCGCCTCGTGGAGGCGGCGAAATATTTCCTCGATGACTCTCCGTGTGTTAGGGTTTCCTGGGGATGAGGTACGTGAAGGGGCACGGCAGAGGTGGGCCTAGGCCTCCTCACCACGTGGCGGCGCGGCAGCAAGGTGGGCCGCGCCATGGCATGGAGAGGGCCCATGGTGGCCCACCTTGGCCTCCCCTTTTGGCTGCCTCCGGCATCTGACAAAATAGGAACTTCGGGATATTTGCTGCTAATTGTTGATCTTCAGAAATACGTCGTCTTGATGGTCCTTTTTCCAGCAGAATCCTGACTCCAATAATCATCAAACATGCAAAATAGGTAAAATAACATAAGTATAATCTCTAAATATGTAATATATAAAAAAAAATGTAATATATCAATGAATAACAATAGATTATGATATAAAATAGTGATGCAAAATGGACGTATCAACTCCCCCAAGGTTAGACCTCGCTTGTCCCCAAGCGAAAGCTGAGCTCAGTAAACAAGACCACAGGTTTATGGAGTGAAGTGTCGATAAACAAAATACGGACAAGAAGCATCACATCTATTAATTCACAAGTCATTTTAGACAGCAACTTCCCTTCATATAACTTAACTTGAAACGAGTAAAGGGAGTCACAATAAGGTGCATAGAGAAAATCATAATAGGTGATGGCAAACTTTTGTTCTTGGTCAGAGAACAATTAACATATCGTACTTATCTTTCGAGTAGAGTATTTATATTAGAGCTTATATTGCAGAACTTACATGCTCAATCATAACAGTCTCCTTACAGTCATTGATAACTTTCAAATTTATATTCATTCAGATAAAAACTTTGTGCTAAACAAGAAAACATAAAAGACATGATTGAAAGTATCAACATATAGATGGTTGAATCACAACAACTCAAATGCTTGCTTGAGAGAGGGGAATAGGTTTACTGACTCAACATAAAGGTAAAAGATAGGCCCTTCGCAGAGGGAAGCAGGGACTAAATCATGTGCTAGAGCTTTTAGGTTTTGAAATCATATAGAGAGTATAAAAATAAGTTTTAGCTATGTATGTCGTTGTCAACGAATGGTAGTGGGCGAAAACAATATTTCCCATGTCATCCAGACTTTCAAGAGCGGCTCCCGAAGGACGTTATTTCTACCCTAAGGTAGATCATCCCTCTTCTCTTTTGTTTACACATGCACATTTATATATTGGTATGACACTCCTCCCAACCTTTGCTTACACAAGCCATGGCTAACCGAATCCTCGGGTGCCTTCCAACAATCACATACCATGGAGGAGTGCCTATTTGATATTGTTTAACACTTTGAAAATTGCTTCTGATAAATCATGGCAAAACATGTGAAGAGAATTAAGCAGTTATAGTTGTAATTAATTGGGACTGGGCACCCCATTTGCCAGCTCTTTTTGCAAAGTTATTGGATAAGCGGATGTATATACCACTAGTCTATTGGTGAAAGTCTGTCTGACAAGTTAAATAGAGAATAACCCACATACTTCCTCATGAGCTAATAAACAGTGGCACAAATGAGAGATAATAGTTTTTGAATAGTTAAAGGTAGCACATGAAGTATTTACTTGGAGTGGCAGGAAATACCACATAATAGGTAGATATGGTGGACACAAATGGCAATGGTTTTGGCTCAAGGTTTGGATGTATGAGAAGCATTCCCTCTCAATACAGGTTTTTGGCTAGCAAGGTTGTGTAGCAAGCATAAGAGTTGAATGATACAAACAAATATACATGTAGTAAAAACAATCATGCAATCTTCCTTGGAAGCACAAATAATTTTAACTTAAGAATACTAAGTTTATGAGCCAACAAGAAAGAAAGATCATGGAATAATATATCTACATGCACTTCCCTCTCCTACTTAAGACTCAAAGTATTGTTGCTACTGACCAATGCTAAGTTTGCCAAAACCAAAAAATTTACTTAATGCTCCCAAAGTGATACCAATACTAATAACAAGATCATCCACATGACAGAATTTGCAAACTAAAATAAAGTATGCTGAAAGTAAATGATAAAACTTCTCATTAATATTCCATAACGGCAACTCACACCAAGGGATACATAGATAACCAACTAAAAGAGAGATACTTCCACACTTGAAACCATCTTATAAGATAACTTCCCTACTCATGATATGACTCTATTGAAAGGTAAAAGGTAAAGATAATGGTGTGATACCGCGGCACTCCCCCAAGCTTGGAACAAGCCAAGGGGATGCCAATACCAATGATGAATTACTCCTTCGGTGGTGGTGGTGAATCCTTAATAAGCTTATCAACCAGCTCCTTTAGTTCGTCAATCTTGTGGGTGAGAATACGAATCAACTCCGTGTTGTGCTCAATACGGTTCATGAATTTGTCAAACTGTGAATCCCAGCTCTTGGAGTTGTTTCCCCACCCTTCTTCAGATTGAGAGTTCTCTTTTCCTGCATTGTTAGAGCGATCCATATTCCAGCCAGAGGGTAACTCTGCCTCAGGCACCCTCTGAAATTGATGTTTATGGATTAGAGTGTGGAAGGGGTTATCGTTGCCTGAAGAAGGTGTCCTTGGAGCTAGGAAACGTCGTGGAACCTTCCCTCCGGTGCTCATCCGCGCGCCTCTCTTGAGGTTGAAGGGTTCGCTACCACCCCAATGCTTGCAATGGTGGTGTGAGGGTATTGACGCGGATCTTCTTCTACTTCTTCTTCAGCTTCACTCTTGACCTCCTCCTCCAGCATAGGATATTGGGGATCCTCTTCTAAAGGCTCCTTGCCCTTGTTGTTGTTGGTGGAGACCATGGTGCTTCTAAAACTGAAGATGAAATCTGGCAGAAATAGCTCGAAACAAAAACACGACGAAGAGGCGATATACGGACCTCGGGGGCCGGGGGATTATATAGCAAAAAGTTTCGCAACAAAAGGAAGGTACAGGAAGAAACCTGGTCGGAGACGGGCTCCGAGGAGCCCTCACCATGTGGTGGCGCGCCAGGGGTGGGCCCGCGCCACGACGTGGTGAGGTGCCCTCGGGCACCATTTCCTACTCGTTTCGTCTCGTAATTTTCCATATTTATTAAAAATGGCAAAAATAACTCTTGGAAAGTTAAATGCAAACTTTTTCTTACCGAAACTGTTACCTATTTGAAAACAGACTCTGCAGTCCTGAATTTGCTTTTCAATGAAAACTTCCGGAGTCACCACTTGAATAATATCAACATCTTCATTATAAGAATCTCCAGAAATATAATGTTTGAGTCTTTGCCATTCACCACTTGTGTAGAGTTATCTTTGAGTGAAGCAATCTTTATTGCACCTGAACGATACACCTCCACAATAACAAAAGGTCCTTCCCATTTTGAGAGTAATTTTCCTGCAAAAAATCTGAGACGAGACCTATACAATAGAACTTTCTCACCAACATTAAACTCTCTTTTAAGAATTCTCCTATCATGCCATTTCTTAACTTTCTCTTTAAAAAGTCTAGCATTTTCATAAGCCTCACTTCTCCATTCATCTAAAGAACTCAATGAAGCAACCTCTTTTCACCAGCAAGTTTAAAGTCTCTATTAAGTTCTCTCACTGCCCAATAAGCTTTGTGTTCTAATTCTAAGGCAAGTGACAAGCTTTACCATAAACCATTTTATAAGGAGACATACCCATAGGGTTTTTATAAGCAGTTCTATAAGCCCATAAAGCATCATTTAACTTACTAGCCCAATTTTTTCTAGATTTATTAACAGTCTTTTGCAAGATAGATTTAATCTCTCTATTTGATAATTCTACTTGCCCACTAGTTTGGGGATGATAAGCTGAAGCAATTCTATGATTAACACCATATTTAGCAAGGGTCTTTCTAAAACCACCATGAATAAAATGAGAACCTCCATCAGTCATAAGATATCTAGGCACACCAAACCTAGGAAAAATAACATCTTGAAGCATTTTTAAAGAGGTCTCACCATCAGCACTTTTTGTAGGTATAGCTTCTACCCATTTAGTAACATAATCAACAGCAACAAGTATATGAGTATTACCTTCTGAAGGAGGAAAAGGACCCATAAAGTCGAATCCCCAACAGTCAAATGGTTCAATAACAAGAGAATAACTCATAGGCATTTCATTGCGTCTAGAGATATTACCAACTCTTTGACATTCATCACAAGATAAAATAAACTTTCTTGCATCTTTAAAAGGGTAGGCCAATAAAAACCTGATTGTAGAACCTTTTGTGCAGTTCTATCTCCAGCATGATGTCCTCCATAAGCACTACCATGGCATTTTCTCAATATCTTGTTGTTCATATTCTGGAACACATCTTCGCATAATACCATCACTCTTCTTTATATAAGTGTGGGTCATCCCAAAAATAATGCCTCAAGTCATAAAAGAATTTCCTTCTTTGCTGAGCTGAAAAGGTTGGAGGCAAGTACTTGGAAACAATAAAGTTAGCATAATCAGCATACCAAGGACTATCTCGCGAACTTACCCTTATTGCAGCCAACTGTTCATTTGGAAAACTATCATTAACAGGAATAGGATCATAAGCAATGTTTTCCAATCTAGACAAATTATCAGCAACAGGATTTTCAGCACCTTTCCTATCTACAATATGCAAATCAAACTCTTGCAAAAGAAGCACCCATCTAATAAGCCTAGGCTTAGCATCTTTCTTTTCCATAAGGTACCTAATAGCAGCATGATCAGTATGAATAGTGACTTTTGAATCAACAATATAAGGTCTAAATTTGTCACAAGCAAAAACTACAGCTAGGAACTCTTTTTCAGTAGTGCATAATTCTTTTGAGCAGAATCAAGAGTCTTACTAGCATAATGAATAACATTCAACTTCTTATCTATCGCTGTCCAAGAACAGCACCAACAGCAAAATCACTAGCATCACACATAATTTCAAAAGGTAAGTCCAATCAGGTGGTTGAACAATAGGAGCAGTAATTAAAGCCTTCTTTAGAGTTTCAAAAGCTTCCTTACAATCATCATCAAAAACAAAAGGTACATCTTTTTGGAGAAGATTAGTAAGAGGCTTTGAAATTTTAGAGAAATCTTTAATAAACCTCCTATAGAAACCAGCATGACCAAGAATACTACGAATACCTTTGACATCTTGGGGCAAGGCATTTTCTCGATTGCCTCAACTTTAGCTCGTCAACTTCAATGCCTCTTTCAGAAATTTTATGTCCAAGAACAATTCCTTCATTGACCATAAAGTGGCATTTCTCCCAATTAAGAACAAGATTAGTTTCTCACATCTCTGCAAAACTTTATCAAGATTGTGCAAGCAATTATCAAAAGAAGTTCCATAGACGGAGAAATCGTCCATGAAGACTTCCACAATTTCCTCACAAAAACCATGAAAAATAGCAGACATGCATCTTTGAAAAGTAGCAGGAGCATTACACAAACCAAAAGGCATACGTCTATAAGCATAAGTTCCATAAGGACAAGTAAAAGTGGTTTTCTCTTGATCTTGCTTTCTCACAGCAATTTGAGAAAACCCAGAATAACCATCAAGGAAACAAAAATGAGTTTCTTAGACAATCTCTCTAACATTTGATCAATAAAAGGTAAAGGATAATGATCCTTCTTAGTAACTTTGTTAACCTTTCTAAAATCAATGCACATTCTATAACCAACTACTACTCTTTGAGGAATAAGTTCATCATTTTCATTAGGCACAACAGTAATTCCTCCTTTCTTAGGAACACAATGCACAGACTTACCCATCTACTATCAGCAATAGGATAAATAATACCAGCTTCAAGAAGTTTCAATACCTCATTTCTTACCACTTCCTTCATCTTGGGTATTAAACGACGTTGATGTTCAACAACTGGCTTTGCATCAGGTTCCATATTAATAGCATGTTGACAAATAGCAGGGGAGATCCCTTTTAAATCATCAAGAGTATAGCCATAGCTCCACGGTGTTTCTTCAACACTTCCAATAATCTTTCCTCTTCTCTACCTGAAAGTTTAGAACTAATAATAACAGGATATGTTTTTTATCATCAATATAGCATATTTAAGATTATCAGGTAAAGGTTTTAAATCAAAACAGGATCCTCCTTGGTGGTGGCGTGGTACCCAAATCTTCCACGGTAAATTATGTTTAAGTATGGTTGACGAAGGAATATTTCGTCAAGCTCATTCCTTTCTTCCATAAAGACCTCACTTTCGTGGTCCTCCATATGTTGCTGCAAAGCATTGTTAGGAGCAAGAGCAATAGAGGCAAGCTGAGCAACTTTAAAATCTTCATTAGGCAATTCGGTTTCATAAGGAGCTTTAGCAAATTTAGAGAAATTGAACTCATAAGATTCACCAGCAAATTTAGTAAAGATTTTCTCTTTCTTACAATCTATAACAGCACCACAAGTATTCAGAAAAGGTCTACCAAAAATGATAGGACAAGTTTTACTAGCAGCTGAACCAAGTACTAGAAAATCAGCAGGATATTTAGTCTTACCACATAAAACTTCCACATCTCTAACAATACCAATTGGAGAGATAGTTTCTCTATTAGCAAGCTGAATAACCACATCAATTTCTTCAAGTTCACAAGAACCAATTTCATGCATGATTTCCCTGTAAAGCTCATAAGGAATAGCACTTGAACTTGCACCAATATCACATAAACCATAATAGCAATGATCACCTATCCTAACAGAAAGCACAGGAACACTAGTTTTCCTAGAGCTTTTAGGATGTGAAACAATATTAGAAGCATCTTCACAAAAGATAATATGCCATCTTCTATATTTTCGGTGACAAGGTCCTTATTATTGCTACAGCAGGTTCAACAGTTATTTGTTCATCAGGTTCTATAGCTTTCTTTGTACTTTTGTTAACAACACTAGCTATAATAGATGTTCCTTTATTTTAGCAGGAAAAGGAACTTTTTCAATATAAGGTTCAGGAATAATGTGATCAACAGTATTAACTTCAATACTTCTAGTCATAGGAGAAACAGTTTATCTTTATAAGGTTCATGATTTCTTAAAACCCTCCTTAGGCATACCGAAATAGGAGGCAAAAGCTTTATAAATTTGCAACAACTTGAGAGTCAAGGCCATAACAGTACTAAATTTCGAAAATCATCAGTATTCATGAAAGTTTTAATGCATTCGAAATCATATTTTATACCTGACTCTCTACCTTTGTCGTTCTCCCATCCTTCAGTGTTCTCCTGAATCCGATCAAGAAGGTCCCATTTAAACTCTTCTTTATTACGAGTGAATGATCCAGAACAAGCAGTATCCAATAAGTTTTATCCTGAAAGGAAAGCCTTGCATAGAAGTTATCAACAACACATTACCAGGAAGCTCATGAATGGGGCATTTGAGCATTAATGACTTCAATCCCCCACGCTTGGGCAATACTTCTCCATCATGAGGCCAAAAATTATATATGAGGTTCCGGTCTTGTGAATCTCACTTGGAGGATAGAATTTAGAATAAAAGAGAGGTACAATTTCCTCCCAACCAAGAGAACGCCCATTCTTCAGCAGTTTATACCATTGTGCAGCTCTACCAGACAGCGATATAGAGAATATTTCTTCTTAACTTCTTCCATTGAAATACCTGCACACTTGAATAACTCGCATAATTCATGTAAAAATAAAAATGATCACCAGGATGGACAGTTCCATCCCCTTCATAGCGGTTATTCGTAACACGTTCAACAATTTTCATAGGTATTTTGAATGGGATTACACTGGTGGCGCCTCCTCTACTACCTTAGCAGTGGTAGTGGTTTTCCAAATAGGAATTCAAGAGAAGATCTCTCCATGATAAAATATAGCAGCAGACAAAATAAAAACAGCACGTACAGTAAGAGTTTTCCTTACCAATTCCACTTACCAATAGCGCTTCACTCCCCGGCAACGGCGCCAGAAAATAGTCTTGATGACCCACAAGTATAGGGGGTGTATCGTAGTACTTTCGATAAATAAGAGTGTCGAACCCAACGAGGAGCAGAAGGTGTTGACAAGCAGTTTTGATAGGAATTCACTGTAAATACTAGCAGACAAGTTTTTAGGGTTTTTGATATAGCAGATAAATAAAGTACAAGTAAATAAAAGCAGTAATAATAATTGCAGCGAGTGGCCCAATCCTTTCTACAGCAAAGGACAAGCCGGTAGGTTTACTTATGATGACCAAACGTTCTTGAGGACACACGGGAATTTCGTCAAGTGCTTTCGCTTCATATAGTTGATTAATCTTCATTGTTTTGATAAGTGTTGTGTGGGTGAACCTATGCTAATGCACCGCCCTTCCTAGGACTAATACATACTTGTGATTATACCCCTTGCAAGCATCCGCAAATACAAGAAAGTAATTAAGATAAATCTAACCACAGCCTTAAACTCTGAGATCCTGCTATCCCTCATGCATCGATATACCAACGGGGGTTCAGGTTTCTGTCACTCCGGCAACCCCACAATTAATATTCGAATACACAATGCATTCCCCTAGGCCCATAAAGGTGAAGTATCATGTAGTCGACGTTCACATGACACCACTAGAAGAATAACACCACAACTTAAATATCAAACCATTAAATATTACTCAACATAGTTCACTACTAACATCAAGACTTCTCCCATGTCCTCAAGAACTAAACGAACTACTCACAAGACATCATATGGAACATGATCAGAGGTGATATAATGATGAATAACAATCTGGACATAAACCTTAATTCAACGGTTTCACTCAATAGCATCAACCACAAGGAGTAATTAACACGGGAAAGTTTCCCCTATGAACTAGACAAGATTCAACCCTAGATGTTACAGCGGAACGGAGTGAGCGGGTGGGATGATGGTGTCGCGGTGGAGATGATGATGATGATCCCGATGAAGTTCAGCTCGATGACGGTGACGATGGTGATGATTTCCCCGGTAGATTTCTCCCTGTCGGAGAGCTTTTCTCCTCTGGTGTTTTCCACCTCGTGGAGGCGGCGGAATATTTCCTCGATGACTCCCGTGTGTTAGGGTTTCCTGGGGATGAAGTACGCGAAGGGGCACCGACAGAGGTGGGCCTGGGCCTCCCCACCACGTGGCGGCGCGGCAGCAAGGTGGGCCGCGCCATGGCATGTGAGGGCCCATGGTGGCCCACCTTGGCCTCCCCTTTTGGCTGCCTCCGTCATCTGACAAAATAGGAACTTCGGGATATTTGCTGCTAATTGTTGATCTTCAGAAATACGTGTCTTGACGGTCCTTTTTCCAGCAGAATCTGACTCGGTGGTTAATTCTCCAATAATCATCAAACATGCAAAATAGGTAAAATAACATAAGTATCATCTCTAAATATGTAATATATCAATGAATAACAGTAGATTATGATATAAAATAGTGATGCAAAATGGACGTATCAGTGGTATCATAGCCTCTTGGTTGTATCTAGCAATCTTTTCTTTCAAGACATGATTAGCAATATAAGAACAAAAACCAGCTTGGTTAGTGTTGATAGAAGGATCACTTGCAAATTTTTGTAAGATAGATATTAATTCATGCAAGCTACAATTTTCTAAGTCAAGCAATGGATGCTTGACTTCACTAAGCATTTTAACTTCCTCAACTTTCTTTTCCTTTTTAACCCAAACTTGTTGCTTAACAGGAACTTCCTTCACATGTTTAAATGATGAATCTTTTCTTAATGATACACTAACTCGAACCAACTTTTCCTCAATATTGTTCAGGTAAACATCTTTTTCAAGAAATTATTTCTCACATAATCTTAGTTTATGCATAACATTAACCAATTCATTGTTTATCTTTGGAATAATGTTTTCAAAAAAAGATACTAGTTGTTCAAAATATTCTTTACTTGTTAGCTTCTCTAACTTAGTTTCAAATTTATCTTTAGATAATGCAAGTGCTACTATGGTGTCCTCCAACTTTTTCTTGCTACCCACAAAGCTACCAAAAATTCTTCTAAGTGTCATGGCTGCACAAGGTGGTGTTGACAAGACAAAACTTCCACATGTAGCCCCATCTAAAGCATTTTGATACCAAGGGTCTATTCCATAATAAAAGTAAAGATTTAGCTTTTCATCTTCACAAGGTGTAGGATCTTCATAGTGCATCCTATTAATTCTTACCCAAGCATCTTTTAATGTTTCTCCATGATATTGTTTAAAATTAGAAACCGTAATCAACGGAGAACTCACTCCCTGTTTGTTTCCTAGAACCATGATTGCAAGTTTGTATGTGTGTTTTTTTAAAAAATTATGCAAAACTGAAAATAAAATATGCAAACCGAAAAATGATATGCAAGACAATGACAAAACAAAATAAATTGTTTTGAAGGTAAAGATGGATAAGATGATGCTCACGTAGGTGCAACCTCCCCAAGCTTAGGTGTTAGCACAAGTTGGTGATGAAGTTGACTTTGTTGTGATATCCTTGGACAAATCCTTACAGCAATGACTCCCCGGCAACAGCGCCAGAAAACAGTCTTGATGGCCCTTCACGTAGTTACCTGCGTGAAAAGTAAATGGGTTAGGTTGAGACTCAATGTGTAGAGTGTGTAGTAAGTGGAAGACGTGTTTTCCCCATGAGGGTGACTCGAGGGTTTAATATCGAACCCTCGGGGAATCAGTAGTGAAAGATTGATCTTCCTATCCTTCTTTTGGTTACCTACAAAACAAAGTAAATGTTTTGGTCCTCAACCTCATCTGTGGTTGTCAAGCACAAGGTGTAAGAATGATATCAAGATAATATGCAATGCAAACAAGAAATAAATATGCAATGGTGGTAAATAAATATGCAAGGATGGTGATAACAATGATAAATGATATTTTTGGGTTTTTATATGACATGTGCAAGATGTAAAAGTGTTTTTGTATTTTCGGATTTTAAAATGGCATAAAATGTAAAAGTGGCAAAAGTTGTTGGAAAGGTGTTTCTTATGATTAAAAATGGACCGGGGTTCATGGTTTCACAAATGTACTCTCTCTTTAATAAAATGGTAGACAATGGAACACTAGAGTTGACATATGAGATTGCAACACAAAAGTTTAGTGACAAGTTACTAATTATATGGGCATCACGTCCTAACATAGAGACCTTTTGTTTATTAGTCTCACTTATACTCCACCAAGATGCAAACTAAATCATAACACCTCAGTAATTAAGATAACTCAGAGTATAGCTTTAAGTTTCATGACATGAAGTTAAAATAAGAACATGCTAGATCTAGTCACGGAGAAGTGGCATGGTCACCCACAACCCCTGTAGCAAGGTATTTTTCTTTATCCCTAGTGAGGCAACAAAGTAAGGTAAACATACCCAAGTGGATCGCGGAACTATCGCTCATGTTCACCGCACTAGCCACCCCCGTTACTCCAACTAATGCACACATCATCCCACACACGCTCTCATAAACATGCTTGATCAAAACAAGTAAATAGGAACGGGGTACATAATATGCATCTATATTCATAACTGAAACAAAACATTTGCAATCTCAAACATATATTAACTCATAAAAAGATCCACCACATAGGTATTACATAGATGACCGTAATCATGTTCAACAGCTCATACGGTACTAATTAGTGAAGCTCAAGAGAGGAGATATATATAAGTTACTTCCACAAACCCATAGTCCAGGGGTGGACTACTCCTCTTCATCATGGAGACGGTGGAGAAGTCGTTGGAGAAGATGGAGACCACGCCGGCATCGCCCCGCCGGAGTTCCCCCCCCCCCCCTCCAATCTGCAGCTCCAGGTCTCTGTTTCGATGTTTCTGTGTTTCGGCGGCGCTCCTTCCAGAGAACCTCGGGGGACTATTTTTATAGGCGTTTTTAGGTCACGACTAGGTCGGTGGAGAAAAGATCAAGGGCAACGGAGCTCCGAGGCCCAAAAGGAGGGGTCCCACGTGGCCCATGTACCTGGCCACGTGGGCCCACCTATCTTGGCCCTCGGGTCTCTGTTTGTTTGCTTCCTTCGCTCCCAAGTCTTCTTCCTTCCAAAAATTGACGCTTGTAAATTTGCAGGTCATTTGGACGTCGTTTGGGTCCCTGAAACATTAAAATAAAGAAATAGAGTTTTCTGCCTGCGCAGGGTTAATTCCATAAAAATAGGAAATAAATATAATATTCCCAAAAATCATTATAAAACATTGATATAACCCTTATATGATGCAAATATGATTGGAATACAAGTAATATAGTGCAAAGTTCATGTATGCATTTTACATGGATCAATGATGCATTTCAAATATGAGCATTCGATAAACATAAACATCATTGAAATATGAATAACTTCCCAATTTTACCAATCTTGAAATTTGAACAACTTAACAATGCAAGGTTTCCTTGAATTTGAACATATTAAATTTCAAACACCTTTTGGATGTGCACATTTCCAAATTTGAATTATTTACACCACGGTATTCACAAATATGACAAAAAAAGGCCTACTTATGGCATATGATCACCATTCAAAACTTTGCTCTTTCTTTTTTTTGGTTTTTTTAAAAACTTTTGCAACTTTTCAAATATAGCTCCAAATAAATTCAAAACAATTTCTGACATTTTGTAAATACCAAAATAATCATTCCAAACACTTTTGAACCTTCTCCAAAATATTTCAAATCTTCACACAAAATTCAGAAAGTGAACAGATATTACAAATTCAATAACTTTAAATATACACACCGCAAAAAAGTGAAAAATGCAGCCAAATGGTCACTAAAATAAATGCAACCTATTTATACCATGCGACCAACTTTCCAAATTGTAATACTTATTTTTATAATGCATTTCAAATATGAGCATTCAATAAACATTAACATCATTCAAATATGAATAACTTCCCAATTTAACCAATTTTGAATTTTGAATAACTTAACAATGCAAGCTTTCCTTGAATTTGAACATATTAAAATCCAAACACCTTTTGAATGTGCACATTTCTAAATTGCAATTATTTACACCACGGTATTCACAAATATGACAAAAAAATGCCTACTTATGGCATATGATCACCATTCATATTTGAATATTTCAAAAAAAAATACCTCCCAAAAATTAGCATCAGGGGCGCAGCGTGCGCCGCGCCGATTCAACTAGTAGGCATAATAGGGGTCAACTTTTGTTGAACTCGGTTGTATTTTCTTAGTATATATATTGATGTGTGACCTCGAGCCCAAGCAAAAGTCAGTAAACCGGTGGACTATCATGGTTGACCTCATTGCCAAACGTATCCTAAGAATGTGCATGTTGTTCCCGTACAACACAAAAGGTATAGATGATAATACCTCTAAGGACATATAAGAGATAATAATACAGGCATTAAGTACATGAAGTTAAGTTCATTGTTGACAATCTTACTTTGCATGTTAGGGGAATAGGGGCGTACTTTAAAAGGTATCTGGAGTTATTAGGGTTAGCGGCGAATTTTTGTCGTGGGATAGAGCATATCGCACCTAGCATGCTAGGTAGATCAATATGAAATGTTGAGTGTGAATGTCACATTCAACAATTTTGAGCGGCCGTACTGGGAAGAAACCAGCAGCGCTGTTTTTTTATAGCGGTGATTATGATTATGCATACGCACCGTGCGAGCACGGAAGCTTGAACTCGGGCCGGCTGGGACATATCAGCATGTCTCCTGCCACCGGGCTAAGCCTCGGTCTACACATTCAACAATTTTTACTTACCTTGTTTAAGAATTATCGATATAGCATGTCTTACCATCTTTATGTCAAATCTAAGTCCAAGAAAGTTGCTTAGAGAAAAGAGTCCATAAATTTAAACTCTTTTTGTACCTACTTCCTAGGATAGATGTAATATCGACATGTCCGGATATCCCCATATGTCCTATATGTCCGGACGCCCCATAACGGATTCTCCATATATCCATGTCCGGACGCCCCCATAACGGATAATATTTAGAGATGCCAGATACATTAACAGCCCGGGTGTAGATGCTCTAATTCACACGGTTTTGGTTGTCGCATTCACATTCACGTACATGCACCAGAAGAAACTTCTCCACGTGGGCTCAAAGCCACACGATCGAGCTTCACATGTCCCTGGTGCCGTTACAATTAAGAAGCAGAGCAAGGCACAAACAATTTTAAGAACAAAGATAGCTCCACACTGTTAGCTCTGTTTCAAAATATAGCATGTTTCTGTAGGCTAAAATTGTCTACCAGAACAATTTATATATACAAACGGAGGTAATATTTAACAAAATGAAATCCGGCAGAGAAGAGTCGATATTATGACGTATTAGCTACAGCCAGGGCTAAGATTTGCAGCTCCGTAGAATAACCAAAATTATAAGAGTGTATTGTCAAAAAACAATTTACAAGAGTGACGTCGCTTGGAGGCAGCAGACGCAGCATAAGGTG
This sequence comes from Poa pratensis, assembly GCA_947311845.1. Classification (NCBI taxonomy): domain Eukaryota; kingdom Viridiplantae; phylum Streptophyta; class Magnoliopsida; order Poales; family Poaceae; genus Poa; species Poa pratensis. The sequence continues at coordinate 76,308,076 of CAMZMU010000042.1, read as the reverse complement.
CGATAATACTAGATGAGTTATGCAATAACCGTTCGTAGAGGAACTTATTAACCATGACGGCACACTGTCGAGATGAATCCAGGCGCATCACTCCTCGGACCGGCGACTGTCCTGTAGAGGTACATCTTCTCCACCTTCTTGGTGTCACTGTCGTCTCCATCCGCCGCGTCATTGATAACCTCGACGTTGAGGCCTGGCATGTTTGCTGTGAGAGCCCTGCAACCACCCAGGGTGGTGTTGCACGATGACATCCAAAGCGAGCGCATCGTCTCGTACCTATGCATACCGGCAAGAAGCGCAGTGTCACCAAACGGGCAGTTCCTAGCCTCCAGCTCCTTGAGATTCTTGCAACCATTGAGCACATAGATCATGCCATTATCGCTATCTCCGGCAGAGGCAACAGAGAGTGTCTCCAGCCTCTCAGCATACATGCCAATGTACAGGAAGGCGCCATCTGTGAGAAGGCCGCCAGACACAGATAAGCGCCTGAGGCCCTTGCATGACCCAACAATTGCCCCAAAACCATCATCCAGTGGTTGGCCTGTCACGGCATCTGCTGACCCAGGCTGGAGAATACAGAGTCTGAATGACGTCAATCGTGGGCAGTTCTTCGCCACCGTGATCAGTGCAGAATTGGTCATTCGGGCACAGGAATAGATGACAGAATTTAGCTTCCGGCAGCTGAAGATACTGCGACCAGACCTTCCTCTGTCACACCAGAGCGTACTAACACATTTGCATCTGCAGGAAATAACCTCAACTCGTGCAGTTCCATACAAGAAGAGGCTACAACCTGCAATCCGTAATCACCAATGTGATCTAGTACCTACAACCATTAAACCTAAGTTATTAATATATTTACAACAACAATTAGCAAAGTAAATGAAAGAAACTTATGAATAATAAATTTTAACTTGGTTCGCAGCACTTCAGTACAACAGCTATTGACATCAGCCAGCCTCATACAAGTTATGTTAAATCAGCCCAGCCTAAAATGCTAGCCAAAATACTACAGTAGAAACGGTTGCTATTTAAGAACCTATTAGAGAGACGAAAAAAGGGTGTACTTTAGAGGTTCTCTGACATTTGTAAGCTTCCGCGCCATGTTTATTTTAGGATTACTATATCTTGTCCCACTGGCAGTGTCTGACATTTACACATGTCTATACTGGTATCAACATATAAACATGTGGTTGAACGGATTGTACTTTCATGTGTCAAATATACAAAATTCTTGCGTACTAAGTAAAACTCAAACCTAAGCATAATAGCCCACATTACTTGCCAATTGGAGTAAAATACAAGATCGACAAATAGACAAGTACCACATACATAGACATCTCAGTTACATGACATTTGATATGCTTGAAGTGCAATAAACTTCTGCACTATGGAAAGTTGGCAAGCATAACTCAACCAACAAAGTGAAACTCTAAAAAACTGCACTAAGCAATTCAATGTAATTCGCTAAATTTCCATAGCATTAGTGCTAGTAAATCTTACCCACAAATGACGGAGACTCTGGCATGGGCGGATAGCTTCAATAAGATGAGAACAACGGAACCTTGGTGCATAACTAAGGTTCAAGCATGTTAGGTTCTTGCAAACAAAATGTATTGCTGGAATAACCATGGGTGGAGAATCCCAAAAGCCAGATAAACTTCTCAGAGAATTGCACTTTCGGATTGCACTGTAAAGACTAGTAAGTGCAGCAGCACTATTGTTAGCAAATGATCCTGTACATAAATCCACCAGCTTAGGAGCACGAGTAAGAATATTGGCTAAAACAGCAAGTGGAACTGCACGGTTTAACCTCAATCTTCCAAGATTTGGACTCCTTGCAACAAGGCTTTCCAATTCATGAGCACTCACTGCCCCAGCCAAGCAAGCGAAATTCAAGGATTCTAATGTTGTTGAAGGCTTGGGGAAACAACTAAGCCAATGGTGGCCTCGAAACTCTACCCGACTCTCTTGTAAGTCGAGCTCCTTGAGAAACCTAAAAGCGAACAGTTACAATTTATTTAAGACTACTTGGATAACTGAAAAGAATACTTCTGAAGGACTACTGACCAAAATTGAAGCGATGGTGAAATAAATATAGCTTCAAATAACAGATCATAACACATAAGCACAAGATGGTAACTTAGAACATATGCAAATTGTTGCCAGGTATTAACACTTAAATTGTTATCCACGTAATCGGTGTATATCATTTGGGCCTCTTGATGAAAACGACCACCAGTTCTACTGAAAACAAACAGGCGATGCACAAGAGTACTGAATGGCCTTAAAGATGGTATCACCAAATATATATCACAAAGATAACCATAGTTCAATCTGGGCCACATCAAAATGATGCTTATGGATAGACATGAGAATTTTTTTAAGTAAGACTGAAAATGTAAACATAGCTTGTGAATAAGAGAAGATGGAAGAAAATAATGTACGTGTCTTACATAGTTTATAGGCTTTAGAAGTGCATGGGTGGGGATCAGGATGTGGGCCTTGGGCCCACACTAAAACGGTCAGCAAAATGATAGTAACAGTTCTCCACCTAAGATTATTGTAAGACTCCATTATCTTATCTTTCAAGAAAAACAGACTCACCAAATATAAGGGGACGCCATATGACTAGTAATAATTAAGAGTGAGGAACCTGTTAAGTTTCATGCACCAACCAGTAGAACCAAAAGTCAGAGCTGATGGAAAGAAGGTGGGTAATAAGGTGGGCAATCCACATATACTGTAAGCAATCCAGATATACTGTAACACCCCATCTCACGTGTGACTCAATGAGGTCTACACGTGAATATAATCTCATGTATGACTCAATAAGGCCTACATGGACAGAAAGAGGGTAAGATTTTTTTAATTAATAGCGAAAGCCGAGACTTGAACCCAAGGCCTCTGCTCTAATACCATGTTAAGTTTCACACACCAACCAGTAGAACCAAAAGTCTAAACTTATGGAAAGAAGGTGGACAATCCGCATACAGGGTAACATCCCCTCTCACGTGTGGCTCGATGAGGCCTACACGTGAACAGAATCACACAGGGACGGAGCCAGGATTGAAACACAAGGGGGGCCAATTGCATACAAAATAACTTGGAGGGAGCCATGTGAGTAAATCTGGCTAAATTTGGGGTCAAAATCTGCAAATTATCAAGGGTCTTTCAGAAAATTTTCTGCCATGGGGGTAGCCATGGCCCCAGCGTGCCCCCCCCCCCCCCCCCCCCCCCCCCTCTGGCTCCGTCCCTGGAATCACACGTATGACTTCCCAAAGACACGTGCTCTGATACCATGTTAAGTATCATGCACCAGCCAGTAGAACCAAAAGCCCGATGGAAAGAAGGTGGGCAATCCACATATATTGCAACATAACCAATTTGTTATCTCCCACAAAATCGTCTCCCTCACCTAGGATCTGAATACCAAGCCGACGCTCTGAAATATCCCCCAACAGAGTTTTACACCATTATTACTCAAGGGAAAGTTACTTCTGTTATTGGAATTGCAGTTTATTGTTGCTGGAATTCCCTAGCCATGTGTAACTACGAATTAGTGGGCACGTGGAATCCACCTTGCACATATACCGAATTACGCAAATTCAATAACAAGTTTGAGGTGAGTTTCAGAATTAAAAGAAAAAAGGTACGAAATTGGATATGATGATAATGGCTAAGAATAGTGAATTCCCTTATTTGCTTAATTCAGGATTGATAGGACTTCAACTGTGAGCCCTTCAGTTACAGACTGTTCGAGGGTCAAGATTCTCTGGACCAGGCATATTTTGCAACTGAAATTAATGCTACTGCTAAAGAAACCTTAAGTATTCAATCCTCTTTAGATTGCAGTAGTAGTATGATATGGCCAGAATGGAGCCTTGGTCATCATTCCTATGTGTAGATGACCCACAGTCCACATATGTAATTTAAAGTTACTGGTGAAAGAACCCTCATATACAAATTATCTTTCTTCGGTTTCAAAATGTATATATGTAGGCATGTAGAAAAGGGCAGCCCCGGTGCAGTAGCTCCCGCTTGCGCAGGGTCCGGGGAAGGGTCCGACCACTTTGGGTCTTTAGTACGCAGCCTTTCCCTGCATTTCTGCAAGAGGCTGTTTCCAGGACTTGAACCCGTGACCTCATGGTCACAAGGCAGCAGCTGTTACCGCTGCGCCAAGGCTCCCCTTCATGTAGGCATGTAGAAAATATAAGCAAAATAGAAAACACTAGAAATGTGGATTGTACGTATACTTATGAGCTAGCAGACACATGTATGAAGAAACATCCGTTAAACAGGAATTATCTTAACAGATGGGAATGATCCAGTCTCAATCATGATTTTTATCAGAAAATCATGGAAATAGAGATAGAGCAAATGCCAACTACCAAGGACTCAAGGCTTAGGATCTTCGCACTGCGCTAACAGTTTCTGGGTTTCCATTTTAAACACACATAACTGGTACATTCTTATATCCAAGATTTAACCAGTTGTCATGGATAAACACACTTTTACGATATGGTATAGCATCATAGAGAATCGCCATAAACTGCATATGACAAGAAGATTTGACTATGAACCGTATTTTTATCGAAATGGCCAAAAACCCTCAGTACATTCAACACCTATTTGGAGACATGCACATTCAGTAATATTATCATGACATGAAAATCTCAAAGCCTGTACTCACCTGCAACTGGATGCAACAGCAGCGAGACCATCAGTGCTGAACCCCTCACAGCTAACAAGGACAAGTGACTTCAAGTTGAGGAATGAGTGAGCAAGGTTCTTGAGGCAATCGTCAGTGACAACCATCGCTTCAGCCGGAGCTCTTCAAGGCCAGGGCATGCACGCGCGCATGCAGCCACCCAGGGATCGGCTGTGGCACCCCATCCCGCCGGCACAAGGTTGAAGTCAGCAAAGTGCGGTTTGCCCTTCACGCTCAGCGAGCGCAGGCAGGGGAAACGCACGTGTACACGCTCTGGGCGTACTGCATAGCAGTTGCACACGAACACTGAGCGTCGACTGAGGCGCTCGATGCGGTGCCACGCATGGCACACTAATGACACAGCGTTGCGGTCACGGTGCGACGATACAAACAGAAGGATCTGCTCCACTACTTCGTCCGGGAGAAAGGGCATGTTGCAGAATCCTAATGAACCCCTATTGTCTGTACAGCTTCCATTGGTGATCTGTTGGCAGTCACACATGCACAAGAAACAAAACACTGTATTAGTACTGGGTACCAATGTATGATCATTTTCTTTAATTGGCAGTGGACTAGTTGCAGCTTTACTCAAACTTTCAAGAATTAACACAAGTTAGAGTGGGTTATTATGGTCTTATGGATCCACTTGCAGAGAGCACCATAAAGAAACTAAGCAACCGGTCACATGAATTTTGTACCTTTCAATTGGAGAAGTATTCCGAACAAAAAACGCGATAAACCTAAGAATGCGGAGGGTGGAATACCCATCTCTTAGAACGAAATCCCAATATTAGCAGAAGAAATGACTACTTACCCAAATCTGAAGAAAACAGCCAAGACTAACGGAAAACGAACCCTAACAACTGGGTAATTGATAGAAAATTCAGGTAAGCAAAATCGACCGGCTAAACTGACAAGGATGGCAAAAATTTGCCTCCGATCACACCAAACGCGAACCTAACGAGGGTGATGGGGTTCAGCGAAATTGAAAGCCCAATTTTTTTTTGGAAAATCCGCGATAATACAAATCCGCGAGAAACGGGATGGATTTGGATTAGATAGGTTACGGCCAAGAAAAAAACAGATCAAAGTTCTCCGAATTCTCCGGATAATACAAGCGAAGTTAGGATTCGTCACCAGGAAGAAATCAGTCCGGGTAAGGACGGATCGCCAGTAGAGTGGAGCGGAGGAGGAGGGTACGACGGCGACGACGACGACGACCGTAAGAGCAGAATTCCTTTGACGTGGCGTTCCTGGGTGGAAGGAGGCCTGGTGGAGTGGTGGTGTTCGGGGCAGTTGGATGACAGTCACGAGTGGAAGAGGAAAATCAGACGGTGGAAGAAGGCCTGGTATAGCACCTCTGCCCTTCCCTAGATTCACTTTTAACTGCCAAAGAACTAAAATTTTGGAGTTTTTCTTTTAATGTGATTTTTTTTGGAGTTAGGACAGGTAAAATATTACTCGTATAACTTAGCATTGTCACATAGGATGGTTACTAAGAACAGATAATTGAAAAAACAAACTCATTTCTCTTATCTAGAGATAACTAAATATGTTTTCACCACAAATTTAGCGATATGTGGCTACTAGAACTAAAACTAACAATTGATCCATGTACGTCATATTTTAATGGCATATTTATAGTATGTGACGGGACTAAATAAGTCTGTCTTATTAACCGTTATACATTCCCCTATATAAAAGTAGGTAGGATTCTCCCTCCCTCACGCGTCCACGTCACCTTTCAAACCACAGCCGTCCGGTCGCGTCCATGGGCGGCCCAGATGCGCGCGCTCTAGCTACTGTAGCAGACGAGTTTCTACAAATAGCGCGTTGACACGTCGCACACGCTTTGCAGAAAACACCCCGCAAAGGACCTAATCGCACTTTTCGGAAAGACCGGGGACTTGTTTGCAAAAGCGTCACAGATCGCTCCCTCTCCTATCTCTCTCCCGCGATGCGCGGATCGCCGCCGGCGCTGGCGCATCGCCGCCGCCCCACGCCTCCCCGGCCAAATCGGAGGCCACGGCGTGCTCCGCCGCGACGCCCTATCCATCCTCGCCGAATACGGCGTGCCGGACGCCCGACGGACGCCGGAATCGCCGCGGCCGATCTCGCCGTCCGCCGCCGCTTTCGGCCGCCGCCGTGCACTCTCCGGCGACCTAGGCGCGGCGGCGCCGCCACTTTCGGGCTACTTGCGTCGACGCGCGTCCGCCGCGCCTACGGGGCGTCACAGAACGCGCCGACGCGTCGCCGGCGTCGCTCGCCGTGGCCGCTGCCGCTATGGCCATTGATATGACGTCATCGGTGGCCCACACGTCAGGATTTTTTAATTTCCAGAAAATGTCCAAAATTGCAAAATCAATTTCTTTAAATCTAACCATCAGAAAAATATGAAAAAATATCAAAATTACCAGAAAAATACATGCTATCCATTTATGTCAAAATACAAATATTTTTGAATATTTTAATTTGGTACATATTTGGAGACAACCTAAATGCATTTTCTCTAATTATGGAGTTGAATTTACTAAATGCTCATATAATGCATTCTCTCTGATTATGGAGTTACATTAAATATTTATGGCAAAATACAAACATATTTGCCTATTTAAACTCGGTAAATACTTGGAGATAATCTAAATGCATTTCCACTAATCTATTTGCCTATTTCAAATCGACAAACAATTTTTTAATGTAGACACTTTAAAACTTGATTTTTTCCCGAAGAGCTATTTCTTCTTCTAACCACAATTTAATCCACCTAACATTTTCGCCCTAATGGACAATTTAATCCACCTAACATTTTCGCCCTAACGGACATAGTTGAATTCCGAACAATTTTTTAATGTGGCCACTTCCAAATTTGAATTTCTTATTCAAATATACCCATCCGAAAAAATATGATCTGAATAACTTGCCAAATAGAACAAATTTTAAAATCTGAACAGTTTTTAAAGCATACACATTTTTGAACTTCAATAATTTAAAAAAACTGAACAATTTTTGAATATGGCCATTTGGATATTTGAATTTTTCCATTCAGCTATACCCATCCGAAAAAATATGCAAAATATATCAAAATAGCCACACAAAAATTGCTAGCTATTTACGACATAAAGCTAAAATTTCAAATTTGAATATTCCATAATTTAAATGTCTTCCAAATCTGAGCAATTTACAAACGTGAAAACAAATAAAAACTGAATAAATCCCAAAATTGACAGATTCTTAAAATCCAGCCAGAATATCAAACGCAAACTTTCCTTCAATTTAGATAAGTTTTAAATCCAAACAACTTCTAAACACAGACATTTTCAAAATATAATTTCACCACACTGGCGCGGCATATGCCGCGCTAACTTAACTAGTACTCTTATGGTACACCTTCGCTCTCCGCTGATCCAGGTCATGACCCTGGTAACTGCGACCCATGAAGTTGGACAAGTACTAAACTTTTAGGACCCAAAATACGGCTAGATCTTAGATTGGTTATGCAGGTTCTAGGATTTTCTCAGACTGCCCATAATCCTATCCATCAATCTCGACTATACTAGGGAACACTATTAGTTCTTTGAGAGTTTTCTACCATTAGTGACTGAAAAATCAAGATATGCAACTAGAAGAGCTGAATAAAAGTTTCTAAAATATTGCGACTTAAAACAATTTGACAGATTCTATTGAGCAAATAGTAAAGAATAATAAATGGCATAACAGATTATGAAGCAAACAAAAATAATTTAGATAATTCTACACAAGAACTGATGCTTTAAAAAAAGAATATATATGATCAGAAGCTAACTCTTAAGGGCATCTCCAGCCGTCCCCCCAGAGCCCCCCAGGAGGCCTTTTTAGCGCCGGCGCTAACGAAAATCCACCAGTCGCCCCTCAGAAGTCGATTTAGCGCCGGTTAGCGCCGCTTTTAGCGCCGCCCCTGTGTGCTCCGCCACCTCCATGATCGGCAAGAAGCCGCGGAGGCCGAGAGCGCCGAAGGAGAAGCCGGCGGGCATGAGCAACGCCCAGTGGATCACCGAGAAAGCGCGCCGGGAGGCGGAGAACCTCCAGCGACGGACGAGGGAGAAGGCGCAGCGGCAGAGGGAGCTGGTCGCGCACTTGGCCGCGGAGGCCGAGACCCAGGACTCGACGAGGAAGAAGAGGAAGAGGAGGTGGAGGCGCTGGATGAGCCGCCAACTCCGGCTGCGTCTGCGGCGCCGCCGAACAAGCGGAGGCCCAGCTTCTCTCCTCATCCCCATCCTCAATTCGCCGGCTGGAGCCAAACCGCCGTCGCCTCGCCATCGCCGTCGCTGCGCTACTACTCCCCTGGGTACGCCGATGTTGATCCCCATGGTGGTTTCAACCCCAACGTCACCTTCCCCCACCATCTGCCGATGATGTACGTCGGCGGCTCACCGGGCTATGCAACTTCGCCGTCGCTCCGCCGTTCCCTCCCCTTCGCCGCGCAGTCCCCGTTGGGCGGGATGCCCTAGGACCTCATGGACGAGATCATCACCACCGGCTCGGTGGGGTGGCGGCATGCCCGAGCTTCCTCTCGCAGGGCGGTGTGGATTTCTTCTCGCAGGGCGGCGGGGATTACGGCCAAGGTGCGTCTGGCGCCAGCGTCGGCACGGAGGAGGCGGATGCGGAGGCGGAAGAAGAGGACGGGACGGCGCCTGCAGCTGCGGAGGAAGCAGAAGGCCCGCCAAGGACGGTGACACGGGCGGCCTCCGTCCCAGAAAGGGGTCCAAGGCGGCGCCGAAGCCGCCGGCCGAGCCGCGCATCAAGTGGACGTGCAGGGAGGATATCCTCCTCGCCGAGTCATGGAAGGTGGTCAGCTGTGACCCGATCATCGGCGCGAACCAGGCCCTGGACAAGTACTGGAAGCGCATCAAGACGAGTACGACGAGCGCCGGATGATCGACCCCGACTACGCATCGTGCGTCACGGAGCGCGGCCAGAAGGCCATGGCCAACCATTGGCAGAACATCCAGCCGCCTGCAACAAGTGGCACGACATACAGGAGGAGGTCACGCACAGGCCGAAGAGCGGCGCCAACCGCGAGATGGAGGTGAGAATTTCCGCCGTGATTCCTTTCTTTGTGCCGCCATGTAGCTCATTGGTGCCGGTCCCGTCGCCATGTAGATCGCCCGGATGTTCGAGGCGTACAAGGAGGACGAGAAGACCGACTTCAAGTGGCTCCATGTATTCGTCGCCATCGAGGGGTGCGAGAAGTGGGCGGAAACACGCCGTACGCTCGGCAAGGCAATGATTACGTGCCGGACGCGGCGGCTGCTGGTGCGTCTGATGGCCGTCCACCGTTGGGCCACAAGAAAGCCAAGGCGGCGAGGGACGCCGCGCCGCAGCGGCAAAGCTCCAGGCGTCCATCCAGACCTGCATCGCCGACGCCCAGGCCAATCGCCGGCAAGAGGGAGGAGGTCGCCGCGAAGAGGTGGTCGGCGCTCATGGCCAACTCCAAGGTCAAGATCGAGCACCTCAGGACCGGCACCGTGGCGAAGAAGAGGAACCACGA